>JAOWBN010030632.1:0-21967 GCA_028565015.1 Pinguicula moranensis | reverse complement strand
CTCTCGTTTTTCTCCCTTTTTCGACCGTTACCCACAGCCCATTCACCCATGCGGTGACTATCCGTCGTTAACGGTCGTCTTTTTTCGTTAACCCCCCCGGCGGCACTGTCCGTGGCCGGGGAGGTCCCATTGCACACACTCACCACAGTTTTTTCTTTTTGGCCTCACGCCGTCAGATTAGTTTTGAGTCAGAGTCCATGACGACATCAAGTGCATCCAGCTCAAATCAGAGAGATCTGGAGCAGCTAGCGAATGAGGTCAAGTTGGGAGGCGAAAACCATGGTAAAAAACGCTGGATCGACGCAACTACGCTAAAGGAGGCGGGGGTTGCTTTCTTTTTCTCCAGCTTCCCTGCGGAATGGACCGAGGAAGAGATGAAAAGGTCTTTCGGCGAGCTAGGCACTGTCGCTACCGTAACAGTTCCGAAGAAGCTGGACCGTACCGGAAACAAATTTGGTTTCGTCCGTTTTCAGGCGGTGGAGAACATTGGACAGACAGTGAAGGCTATGAACGAGATCCAGGTTGGAGGAAAGAGGATTCAAGCAAATATTGTCAGGTATCCTAAGGAATTCCCGGCGACAAGGAACCCCATTCGGCAGCCAGTCCGTGTACCAGTGCCGAAGAAAGCGCCGGAGGTACTAAAATTTACTTATACCCCGGAACCGGAGGAGGAAAAGTGGCTGGAGAATTGTCTGGTCGCGTCGCTGCAAGGAGTGTCGCGACCTGCGATGCTCAAGGAGATACGAGGGCGCGAGGGGTTGGAATCCATTAAAGTCTCAATGTTATTAGGTAACCGCGTTTTGATTCAACCGGAGTCGGATGTTCAAAGGGGTTTGTTTCTGCGGGACGAGCAACACTGGGATGAGGTAGGCTTGATGAATATTCAAAGATGGTCCCTTCACGCGGGTCCGCACCCGCATGATCGTTGGATGAGATTAACCGGCATTCCGCCGAATGTGTGGAACCAGAAATTCTTCAAGAGCCTCATGGCACCGATCGGCGAGCTACTGCAGGTGGAGGAATATAAGTTCGAGGAACGTCCAGATTACACGGCAGTTCGCCTTCTGATCAGGAAGAATGACCCCAGCAAAGAGGTCTCAGGGATCGACCTCACAATCAAAGACCATATGTTTCCGATCCGGATTGTGGAGGAGGTGAAACAATGGAAACAATGGCAAATTAAACCAAGGGGGAGCACAAAGGAACATCTAGATACGTTGGATCCGGCAAAATGGCATGACTTACGGGACTCGACCGTAGCAAAGGGGGCAGAGCAATCACGAAGTGAACAGGAGACTAAAGGAAACCAAGATGGACCTAAGCAGGCTGTAGTGTCCGAATATGATGTGTAGGAGGTAGGCATGGATGGATCGGGGGGCGGAGTAGCCCCGGCAATACGGTCGGTGGTAGCACCAAGAGGGGAGGAGGGGAAAGAAAGAGACGAGGCTCCGAAGCGTGATGATAAAAGCCCAGTAATGAGGAGTATTGGTAGCAGTGGCGGAGGAAAGGAGGGCTTTGTTAGCCTGGGTTTGGGGAGTCAAAGTGTGGCAGCAGACCATCAAGAGGACGGGTTTCACCCTTGTTTGAGCCTGAGCGTTGCCGCAGGAGTGTGTTCAAAGACACAACAGGTGGAGCGAACTGGCGGTGAGAACTTGCCGGCCAACGGTCTAGGTACGGCCAAAGGAAGCGCACGGGAGAAACAAGCGGATAGGGACGGTATGGAGGAGACGGGATCGCCAGGGGCGCTTTTGCCGATTTCTCAAACGAGGTCCGACAAGAAGGTTCCACAGTATAGTATGGTTGAGCGATCAACTAAGAAAGTGGCTGAGAGTTCTCCGGAGGCGGCAGTATCACCTAAGCAAAGCGCTGACAGATCGAAAGATATTGTGTACGGCTCCTCTCGCAGGCGGGCCAGGGAACAGAGGGAAGCGGTAACAGCAGAAAATGATGGGGAAAGCTTTATTCTTTTGGGCGACTTCGGCACAGGGGAGGGAGCAGCACAAGTGCAGGAGACAGTGGATGAGGACCCCAATTTTTCTGGTCAGTGGCAAGGGGAAAAGGAGCAGGAAATGGTGGTTAGCCCTGGGCGTTTCTGGGCTGAGGAGCAAGAGGAGGAGGAGAGGGCAGAGACAGATTATGAGGTAGAAACAAGAAAGCACAGAGGCAGAGGTAGAGCAACGAGTTATGAGTCGGAGCCAAGCCAAGGATCACAAGGTTATAAAGGATCTAGACAGGCACAAAGGAAGTCAGAGAGGATATCCAACTCCAGCAGAACCCACTTCTGAAAGAGTTAAGAACCCTTAGCGGGAGAAGCAGCCACGACAGAGGGTCACATGTTTCAGAATATTATGTTCTGGAATAGTCGTGGACTAAGGAAAGCATGGCGGTACATAAGGAGTTGGCTAAAACAATCCTCAATAGAGGTCCTGGCCATTGCAGAACCTTTTTTGAAGGAAGATAGAATGAAATGGACTGCACAGTCACTACATTTTTTGAAATGCGCAGCAAATATGGCAGAGGGAGGTAAGATCTGGGTCTTTTGGAAGGATGATCAGGCATTCAAAGTAATGAGTGTACACGAGCAGGCATTAACTGGCCTGTGGAAACACAATGGAGTTGAGGTGATGGTAACCTTTATATATGGTAAATGTTCGTACTTGAAGAGAAGGGCGCTTTGGGATTATCTTGGTGCACAGAATCAGAGCAACATCCCATGGATGGCACTGGGAGACTTCAATGTGGTGCGGTCAGATGCAGAAGTAAGAGGAGGCAGCCCAAGACTTCCTCTGCCCATGAGGGAGTTCAATGATCTGATAAACACATGTGGCCTGATGGACCTTAAGTGCAGTAAAGGTTGTTTTTCATGGTGCAATGGACAAACAGGGAGGCAACGGAGGTGGGCTATGCTGGACAGAGTGTTAGTGAACATTGCTTTTCTACAGTGGAAAGCAAGGAGTACATATGAGTTATTGGACAGGAAAAGTTCAGACCATCACCCTATCCTGGTCAAACTGGATGAGCCTTTACAGTTATATGGCAGGAGGCATTTTAAATACCAAAATATGTGGTCTTCACACCAGAATTTTATCCCTATGGTTGAGGCTGTGTGGCGGGTAAACACTGGATTGGCAGGGATGAAAGCGCTTGGGAGTAAGCTGAAAAGAACCAGAGAGGCACTGCGAGTCTGGAACAGAGAAATTTTTGGACATGTAGAAGTGCACATAAAAGAACTTGGAATGAAGATGGAAAGTATGGAAAGTACTATGCAGTTAAGGTATTCAAGTAGTGTGGAGGCTGAATATACTTCCACAAAAGCAGAGTTGCAAGAGTGGGAGGACCGAGAGTTTAGCAGGCTGGAACAAATGGCAAAGAAAGAATGGTTGTTGGGGGGTGACAGGAATACAAAGGTGTTTCACTCAGCTATTAAGGCTAGACAAAACAAAGGAGGGCTTAGACAGATGACACTACAGGATGGAAGGCAACTTAACAGCCCGGAACAGATACATGGTGAGGCTGTGGTTTTTTTTGAGAATCAGATGGTCAATCAAAATGAGAGCAAACTGACCAACATACCTGATCTGGCTGAGTTGTTTGAGAACAAAATCACAGGATTGGACAATGCTAAGTTGAGGGCAGTTCCATCATTCCAGGAGGTACAAGAAGCAATGTGGGCTATACCAAATGGGAGTGCACCTGGCCCTGATGGTTTTGGTGCAGAATTTTTCAAGACTACATGGAAGGTGACAGGAATGGATGTGGTGGGAGCAGTAAGGGAGTTCTTCAGTGGAAAACAGCTGCCTGCGATGCTTGCCTCTAATTTCCTCTCCTTAATCCCTAAGACAGAAAGGCCGAATGCCTTTGAAAAGTTCAGACCAATCAGTCTGTGTACTGTGGTGTACAAAGTGATTTCCAAGGTTATAGTGAGCAGATTGAAAGATCTGATGCCAAGCCTAGTGGCAGAGGAACAAGGTGCCTTCGTAGCCAATAGGAGTATATTTGAGAGTATAACCTTGGCTCAGGAACTAGTGCAGTCTTTAAACAAGAAGCAGAATGGTGGCAATGTCATGATTAAAATAGACATGGCCAAGGCTTACGACAAAGTGAGGTGGAGTTTTCTGGAGGCTGTGCTGAAGGGAAAGGGTTTTGATAGCCAGACAGTGCAACTACTCTGTAATTGTATAAAGGGACAGGCCTTTTCGGTACAGATGAATGGGGTTGCACTAGGGTATTTTGAAGCTGTGCAAGGGTTGAGGCAAGGGGACCCTCTATCCCCTTTTCTCTTTATTCTTGTCCAGGATGCACTGTCCAGGTTGTTACTGCAAGCATACAAAAGTGGAAACATTGGCAGATACTATCAGCCAACTGGAGCACCCCTTGTGTCACATTTAATGTACGCAGACGACCTGTTAATCTTCAGCAGAGGGGATGTACAGTCAGTAAGAAGAGTGATCAGCACGGTTGAGAAGTATTGTGGCTGGTCAGGTCAGGAGATTAACAAGGAAAAGTCTGCCATTTTTTGCTCAAAACACATAGGGGTGGCTAGGAAACTCCACTTGCTTCGGATGACAGGTTTCAGAGGGGGTAGAATGCCTTTAACTTACCTTGGAGCACCATTGTCTACAGGTAAGCTCACAAGGCAAATGATACAACCTCTGCTGGATAAAGTAAGAAAGAAGCTATCAGGATGGAAGGGGAAAATACTAACGCAAGGGGACAGGCTTGTGCTTATTAAGCATGTGATGTCGGGGATGGCAATGCATATTTTGGCAGTTATGAAACTGCCACAGTACGCCATTAAGGAAGTAAGGAGACTGATGGCAAATTTCTTTTGGGGAGAGAGTGAAGGGAAACCTAAGATACACTGGAAAAAGTGGCAGGGTTTGTGTAAACCTACTTCAGAAGGAGGGGTAGGTGTCCGGGATTTGGCAGAAATACAGAAGGCAATGGGCATGAAATTATGCTTCAAGTTGCTGACAGAGAACAGTTTGTGGGCACGTTTTCTGAAAGCAAAGTATCAAAGGCATGAACACCTGTGGCAGAGGATGAACAAACCAGCAGATTCAGCACTGTGGCGATATGCAATGGAGAGGAAAGTGGAGGTTATGGAGCACATAAGGATACTCATGAGAGGGGGAAATTCAGATTTCTGGGCAGACAAGTGGTTGGCAACAGGTCCTCTTGCATCCAGGGTGCACAGTGCAGCAAGAATAGCAACACCAGTGGCTCGGTATGCTGTGAATGGAGTGTGGGACCAGGAGGCGTTGATCCAAGTTGTTGGGGAGGAGATCACTGCAGAAATCATGGAGGTGAAGGCACCAAATGACAACACGGGATTGGACAAGGTAGTATGGACACCTTCAGAAGATGGTAAGTTCTCAATAAAATCAGCGTGGGAGATCTCCAGGGAACGAGCAGGAGCTTTAGAGAATGCAGAACTGATATGGCATAAAGCAGTACCCCCTAAAATGGCATTATGTTCATGGAAAGCATCACAGAGCTGTCTACCAACGGATGAGATGGTGAGTAAAAAAGGGGTGGTGATGGTGTCAGCTTGTCAGTGCTGCGGATCAAGGCAACAGGAAACTTTGGATCACATCCTATCAGATGGGGAAATGGCGACAGAGGTGTGGAGTAGAGCAGCCCAACTCCTTGGAATTTTTTTTGTTGTTCAGCCAGCTTCATGGAAACTCAGACTTAGGCAGTGGAACACAATGTCAAAAAGTGTAGGGTTCCAAGGTTTTGTAGCATCAGTGTTACCCAGTGTGGTCACATGGTGCCTCTGGACAAGAAGATGCAGGGCACGTTTTGAGGAAAAATACAAAACAACAGATCAGCTATGGAGAGAGGTGATGGACACAACTGCCAACATAGCTGCCAGAACAAACTTAAACTTCAGGAGGCTGGTACAAGAAGAGCAGCTTTTACGGCAGTTGAACATCAAGATAAAGTGGAAGAAAAGGGAAGGGATGAGGCTTGTATACTGGGGGAAACCGCCACCTGGATGGGTCAAGATAAATACGGATGGAAGTTGCATTGGGAATCCGGGTCCAACAGGAGCGGGGGGTATAATCAGAGACCACCAAGGGACATGCATTGCAGCCTTTTCAAAATTTTTAGGCATAGGCACGAACAATGAAGCAGAGCTGCGTGCTGCCACTGAGGGACTGCGGGTATGCAAGTTGAAGGGTTGGAATGATGTAATTCTGGAGACAGACTCGCTGATTTTGGTGGGCTGGATAATGAAGGACCACTGCACTTTGTGGTACCTATGGGATTTCTGGGAGGATTTCCAGAAATGTAGCAGAGGCATGAGAATTCAGATTAGGCACCAGTTTCGGGAGGGGAATACCATTGCGGATCAGTTGGCAAAACAAGGGGCGACATGCATCAATGCAGTTACCTCAACGAATCAAGGGATATGCAAGGCTAGATAAAATAGGTTTACCAAATGTAAGGGTGCGATAAGCAATCAGGGGATTACATGGATAGGAGGGGTGTTTGTAAAAGGTTTGGATCTCACCTTAAGAGATCTAGGTTTTTCTATCTTAATGCATTACTCTATTTAAAAAAATATGGACGAGTCTAGACATGGAGTAGAAGAATTCTGTGATGATAATGATTGTGAGAAGAATATGAACATCAATTCAAGTCATTTCTCTTTTATTTTATTTTTAATTATATTATAAATATAAATTAATTTAAAATCTAAATATAAATATTAACGTACATTTATTTGTATTAGTGTTATAAATGTGACTTTATTTATTTATATTTTAATTTATAAATTTTGACTTATAAATTATAATATATTTATATATAAATAATATTTATATATTGATATGTTTATTATATATAAGTTTATTTATTTATGGAACTTAAAATATATATATTTTTATAGATTTATATTATAATTTTTTTTTTAAAAATTAAAGAAGCAAAATTTTTCTTTAAAAAATTCTAAAAAAAACTCGGTTATGCCGGAGGTTCAACTGTATTTAAACCGTGTCGGAACCGTCATGAAACCGTCTGAAAATTGGCTTGAACAAAAATGGTCAACCGATCCGAAAGTTTTCGGCAACCGAACAACCAACCAGAGGAAACCTGACAGTGAAAAACTGAATATTCAATGTTAGGTTTAGGTTTTCATTTTAAAAAATCGACAACAGAAAAAAAAATCGGCGGTTCGATAACCGGTAACCCAACCATCAATTTCTACCCGGTGGATAGGATGAATCGGCCTGTTATATATTTATTCGGTTGTAAATAGAATTTTTACTGGAAAAACTGCACTAGGGTCGCAAATCTTGTAAATCTGTAAACCTTTTCTTGCTTTTCTATACGATAAATAATAAAAAAAAAATCTTACCCAAAAAAATTAGAAAAAAGAGACTATTTCACCCTTTTATAATAAATTAAAGAAAAGTATAAAAAAAAATGACTAAATTTATAATGACAGTATATTAAAAAAATAATTAAATAAAATAATCTGAATGAATAATAAAAACGCTGGAAATTATTAAAAAAACAAGATCATAGTAACCCCTACAGGTTGCCCTGATGGTCCAGAAAGTCCCCATAACCTCTTTATATGTGGGAGGTTGTGGGTTCGACCCCCACCAGGAACACGAAGTTGAGGTCAGACTCTGGTTTTATGATTGAGGCTTGCCCGGTTAGCCGTTTGCCTGATCTGCCCGGAAAGTCGTATGGGTGGGTCCCTGTGGACTAGTCGACAAATAGTCGGATACCATTGGTCATCTAAAAAAAGATCATAGTAAACATATTTGAATAATATAAAAATACATTAATTAAAATAAAATAAGATGAGTATTTTTTATTTTTTAGATAAACATGGTGTCCGGAACCATTTTTTGTTCGACTAGTTTGCACCAAATGGGAAGTGAACCTTGAACCTATGAGGTTCTTCAAGTTTTTAAATTAAGGTCATTCACCATTAAGTCAATTAGTTAGGATAAAAAAAAAATATATAAAAAAAACTAATATTTATGTTTAAAATTTGAAAACTTGTAATATTTATGATTCTAATAAAATGTTTTAAAAATTATTAATTAATTTTTTATATTCTAAAATAGTTTGATTATTATTCTTTTTTATTTTGCATTATTATTATTGCATTTGTTATCATTCAGAATTATTTATTTTCATGTTATTTAGTTATTTTTATTGTATTTTAGATACTTTTATTTAGTTAATTCTTTTATTTTCTTTGTTATAAAGGTTAAAATCGTCCAAATATTTTTACTTAGTGTGAAGTGGAATTACTAGGGCATCTGGGTCATAATTTGTTTATGTTTTTTTTAATGTAGAACTCTTCTAATCACGAGGCAAAAATCTGTCCGCATGCAGCATGCATGAGCATGATAATATCAATTAAGACATACTTTTAACGTTTACTTGTACAATCCCAATTTTACATTAAAACCCCCGCAATATTAATAAAAATTTGGATAGTTATATATATAAATATATTTTAGATAGGAGATAATTTGATATATTAATAACATACATCATATATCTAACAATTCTCTTGACAAATAATAATACAAAGATGTTAGCATTATAGTATACTTCGCCGCAAGGTGGATTGTGCCTACACGACCTAACACACCAATGTTGCTTCCAACTCCAATTCTAGTCGACAATCTCAAGATCTCGTAACCACAATTTCTATGGTCCTTCAAGGCTTCCAAGTGCCACCTTTAGAAGTCTTTGTGCTTCTTCTCTTCTCCTGATAAATGGTTACAAGACAAGGCTATTATGTAATAGTAAAGAAAGCATGACGATATCTGCATAAATTACACAGGAACAGAGCAGAAAGAGAGCAAAAGTTTCAGTAGAGAGAAACTCAATAAAAGGCAGAAAGTGATAAATCCCATAACATGAGCGAAAAGATTCCATAAATATAAGTCTCACGCGTATACCAAATGCTGGTCAAGAAGGGGTGCATGGCATGGCAGAGGCTATCTACCTCTTAATATCCTCGACAGCTTGTTTGCGCTGTTGTATCTGGAGTTCCAGTATGTGAATTAGCGTTGCTCTAGCCTGAAAAAACAATAGCACGCAATAAGGAAGGCGAGCCCAAATGACAATCTCAATCTCTTCCGATGATACTTGACCAAAAGTTGCAAAATCCATATACTTAACCTGGTGAGGTCGCAGAGAATTCAGAAGGTGATGCAAATTTTTGAATATAAGAGAAATGTCCTCAACCCGCCTAGCGTATTGAGATGGCCGTTCTACAAGAACATCAGCAAGCTCCAACAGGTACAGCTGCAGTTCTCTGTTAAGTGACCTCCACTCTTTCTTGAAATCTATAAAAAAAGTAAGTCAAGGGCACACTAGGAAACCAGTTTTGCACCCATTCAAGGACAAACTGTGCATGCAGTGGTATTAAAACAACAATTTGTGGCACTGTTCAAACTCTCAAACTTATACAGCCAGAAATTAGAAACCAGGACAAGAGTTATAGCACTGTTCAAACTCTCTCATATACTCAACCTATAAGAACAACCCGAACATGAAGCTCCCGAAACTACAATTTATTTTTCCAATCTCTCATATGCTCAACACAATCTCCTAATTCAATAATCCCCAATGACCCAGGATAAAAAAGTCGACGACAAACAAGAATCGAGAATGAATGATACCCTTTATACCTGTCTCAAAATTCATTGAATGTATATCCATCGTTGTTCTCAATCATAAGCAAATATTGCAAGTGTGCTGATGCATGAATCCAGAAGACGCAAATCAAGAAGTGCAAATCTGTCTGTGATACTCCGTTGAATTGAAATCGTACCTGTAATTCAATGTTGAAAAAATCAGATATCTTGGTTGAATTGAAAACTTTTCTTCAATGAGTTCTTCACAGTAAAAACCTCGAGCAAGCGGGACTGTAGGGTTCTTCAGAATTCTTTTCCCAAAACTATTTTTCTTATAGTGCGGTGGTGGACTTGTGGCAAATTGTTGTAAGTTCAGTATCATTGAAGGGTTAAGATTCATAAAAATGGTAGGATTGGTGGGTTAGAAATCAATTCCTCTTTTTAGATAGGATTATTTTTTGGTTCTAATCCCATGATTTTTAAAAAAAATTGCAGGTCATGGGATTGAAATCCCCGACCCGCTTTGTTAAGTGTGTATAGTAAACAAAGCACTGCGTTCGAATCCTGTCATAATGACGCATAATTCTGCTTAGTAAATGGAGTCTAGGTGAAAAAAAGAATTTGGACGGGTTAATCAAACTGTTTTCGATTATTTGACAAATCGTTTAGATTAAAAAATTTCATAACCAAAAATTTTGGTTCATTTTGGTTAATTGATTTTTTTTTTTATATAGATAAAATAGTTCATTTTATATGACAATAATGTCAATTATTTTTGTAGTTAAGAGTCAATTTTAAAATTGTTCGGCTCAGGTTCGAATCCTTGCACTTCATTGATATAGTTTTACTAGTTACATATATAATTCATATTAAATAAAAAATACAGTTCCACTCATTAGATATATAATTCATATTAAATTAAATAAATAAAAAATATTCAAAATTTTGGCTATTCAGTTATTGGATTAGATTTTGGCAAGTTCGATCTCCTCCAACCGGTCGAAAAATCAAAACCGTAAATCATGGCCGGAATGGGCGACAGTTACGTTTGCACAGCACAAAATGTCGTTCGAATCCGACAGTTGGAGAAGCAAGAGAAGCTGAGCGCTGCAAAACCCAAGAGCTCAAGAACAAAATTGCCTCTTCGCAAGGCCAAGCCGGTCTTCTCTAGTTTGTCTCTAGCACTTCCAAGGTATTCTGAGATTTCTTTTTTCTTTTGGTATCTTGGATTGTCGAATATGCTTTCGATTATATCGTCATATTATGGTTCCATCTTACTGGTGAAAGTCATGTTGTACTGAAGAAAATGTTGTAATTGTGGTGATTTACGGTGAGGTTGATCGGTGGAGTGAGAGGAAAACGAACTGAAACGGAGCGAGACTTCTAGGGAAATTGCCCTCTTTTTTGTTTTCTGTATTCTTTGTATCTCCAATAATTACAACAAAGCACGCTATCCTTTATTTATACAAAAGCGTGGTAACCGTTTCTTCAATTCCTACCGTCAGATTCTAACGTGGATCTTACATCCAGGATGCAACATCAATTGTAAACTCGGATTGGCTGTTCTCACATCCCGTCGCGAATCTTGGAGACCACTCTGCACCTCTACATCATGTCCATCCTCACTAGTTGCAGCCTCCAGTTCTTTTGGGTGATGCACAGAATTCAGCAACCCCTCCTCAAGAGGAACACTCTAAAGGCTCATCTTGAAGAGAAGATGATTAAAAACAAGAACTGGAAGGGCCTTGGTAAACATATCTGCGAGCTGGGATCGAGAGGGAATGTGTTCAGGAAGGATGAAACCAGCCTACTACTTGTCACGCACAATGTGACAGTCAATCTCGATGTGTTTCGTGCGCTCATGAAACACGGGATTGGCGATGATGTCCAAGGTCACCCGACTATCACACCACAAGCGAATGAGAAGTGGAGAAGGCAGATTAAAGTCCTGGAGCACATAGGAGATCCACTGAATTCCTCATACGGTGGATGCTATGGCGCAATACTCAACTTCGGTAGAAGAACAAGAGATAGTGTTTCTTAGCCTTCCATTAGACTAAGCTGGATCCCAGGAAAACAAAGTAACCGATAATGGAGTGTCTGGTGGTGCAACAATTCCCCCAATCAGCATCATTGTATGCTGATAATTGAGCAGAGAATCCATTTGGGTAGAACAAGCCAAGTGAAGTATGACAGGACAAATAGCACAGGATGTGAGTTGCGACTATCCAGTGAGAGTCGTGGCGATTGTGCATGAACTGGCTCAACTGTTGCATTGGATAGGTGAGGTCAGTTCTGGTGTAGTTCATGTAAAGTAATCACCCTACCAATGTGCGATACTTCTCAGGGTTGTGATATGGTGGAGAGGAATCAGAGTTTGTTGCCTAAAACTTTGAGTCTCTCGGGAAGGGAGTGTCAACACCCTTGCAATCCAACATATTAGTAGCAAGCAACAAGTCCATTATTGACGTCCATTTGATAGAGACTCCACCCATGAGAAGTTGCCAGAGCCAGGACAAGTTGAACAGTCACCACTTTAGCCACTAGGCTAAATATCTCGCCATAGTCTTCACCCACCACTTGGGTATAGACCTTGGCCACCAGTTTGGCCTTGTAGTGATCAATGGACCCATCGGGCTAGCATTTGACCTTTTATACCCATTTGGAGCCAATGGCTTTCTTTCCGGGAGGCGAAGTGGTTAGGTCCCAGGTTTGGTTTTCTTCAAGGGCAAGCAGTTATCTATCCATGGCCTCCAACCATTTGTGATTATTTCAGACCTGATTAAAGTGTTTGAGCTCAAGTTACCGTGGAGATGTTGGCCAGAAAGGTGCAATACTGTCCTATGAAAGAGCAGGAATTGTCTGAGTAACAGAGCTGATCAGGAGGAACATGACTGTTGGACATGGCAGTATGAAAATCTACCATCCAAACCGGAGTAGTTCTAGTTTTGTGACTACGCCGCAAAGGCATGTTCATGTTCTCAGGATGCTCTGGCGCTGCAACATGGTCATGACAAACATTATCATCACAAACAACATCACTCTCTTATCCTGTGGGAACAGAGCTCCCAGAAGAACTAACTCTATTAACATAATCAGTCAATGAATCAAAGCAGGGCACCATGAAGATAGGTTGGTGCACCACAAACAAGGGAAATAGTTCTTCATGAAATAGAACAACTCTAGAAATCACAATCCGATCATTCTCTAGGATAAACACCTTGTAACCCTTTTGTCCCAGTGGATAGCCCACAAAAATACCTTAAGAAGATTTGGGGTCAAATTTATCATGCCCCGGTTCCTTATGTAACACAAAACATTGAAAGCCAAAAGTTTTGAAACCTGTGAGATCAGCCAGATGGTGATGTAGTGCTATATGGTGTCTGCCATCCAGGCATTCTACTTGGCCATCGATTGCAGAGAAAGGTAGCAACGAGAATTGCTTCATCCAAAAATTGTTTTGGCAGCCCTGGCTGGAGAAGTAGAGACCTGGCAATCTGAAGTAGTGTTCTATGCTTACTCTCAATAATGTCATTCTATTGAGTGTAAGCACAACTCCTATGATGGAGGATCCCTAGCTTGCTGAAAAGAGCAGCACAAGAGTTGTTGAGGAACTCTGTCCCGTTGTCTGCACTTACGGTCTTGACCACTCCCTCATATTGTGTCTTCACTTGGTTCAAATATCCTTCAATCAACATAGGAACTGATCCTTGTATCTAAAAAGGTATGTCCAAGTGCATTTTGTTTTGTCCTCAACAATCGTGAGAAAATATAGGCAATGACTCAACAAAGGATGCTTGTATGGGACCCATACATCCATGTGCACTAAATCAAACACACACAGTGCACTGCGTTCACTATCATGGAAAGGCAAACGACTTAATTTTGACATTGGGCATGTTTACGCAACTCAATCTGTGCTTTCATTTATTTATTGATACCAGAGGAATACAGGCGACTCATTACATCAGCTGAAGGATGGCCCAAACGTTTGTGTAGAGCAAATGGACACAGCTTATTACAATTAACACTAGATGCATTATTAGCAAAACCACAGGGGCTGGGAGAGAATGCAGCCCTCAAGTAAGCTACGTGTGGGGTCTGAGCATGGTGAATGGATTTAGCCATAAATGAATCCTCACCAAGAATGTACAGCTCTCTCACTAGCCTGTCGGCTGCCAAAATCTTCTATGTCCTAAGGTTCTGCAGGAAGCAATAGTCAGGATAAAAGTTGAAGGGCAGAGGTGCTGATTTGATCGACTTCCGCACGGACAACACGTTATACTTGAAACTGGGTAAGTATAGACAGGAGCCCAAGGTGACATCCTTGGATAGAAAAACATCTCCACTGTAAGTCACTGTTTTAACACTCCCATTTGGCAGCCATACCAGTGTCAATGAGCTAAAAAAACTTCAGATCATGGAGAGTTGGTAGTTTTGTACACATGGTTTGTTGCTCCTGCGTTCACTATCCAGCTGCCCTGCCCTATTTCACTATTTCTAGTAGAAGCAACAGAAAATGACAAGATAGTACCTGCAAAATCAACAAAATGCGCTATGTTCACGATGTTCTTATCTCCCTACTCCATGATCACTTTCTCATCAACGCATATAGGTTTGCATTTCTATCAACCTTTGTAATTCCTTTTGCATGTCCCCTATCAGCGCATACAGGATTGCATTCCCATCAACTTTGAAATCAAGCGATCTCTCCACTACTCCCTTCTGCTGTTGACTCTACATGATGTGCTTCATTCTTCTTCTTCTTCTTCTTCTTCTTCTTCAATCGATCCCACCATTCGAGATGCCCTTTCATTTTTATGCAAGAATCTATGGTGTGACCCAATATCTGACAGTGAGTACAGTACAACTTTGTCTTATCAACCTTCTGAAATCCAGTCTCCTGACCAGTTGGTCCTTTCCTCCAATTTCCTCCTTTCACCATTAAGGCAACACTCATGCCATCAGTTATGGAAAGAATGTTAGTGCCACTGCCTTGTGTTTTTCAACCGCTGTGATCATATGATATACCTTTTTCTTATTTTGCAACGTTTTCTTCCTTTGTAACTGTTCCTTCGTCAAATGAATAGTAACAAACAGTGTCAAAGAAACAGTGACAAAGCTCTAATAAATAGGTTGCGTTGAGCACCTATTTAGATACAAGAAATATATAGAATTCTCATGTGTTGAAAAACCAGAACAAATTCTTTCGAATTATTATCTCACCATCTCTGGAGGAGAAATTTGAGTACGTGAATTATACGGGGACTCTTGTAGTCTCCCGATTTCAGTTCATAATGTAATCAACCAAAAAACTACAATTCTACACACTTTCGCAAAAGATACAAATCTGTTATCATATTTGTTAAATACATTCTAACAGATTTGGATTTAGATCCACAGTATCATTCAATCCCATAAGAAACTCCGTTACACGGTCTTCATTCTCTTTTTTCTTCAGCAGTGCCCCCATCTCCCCTTCTATCTGTGGAGCTGGTCTAAGTTGGTCATATTGATCCCAACATTGTTTAAGTTTCCCAAAATGTTCACACACACACACACATACACTCATATCACCATGTCTCATCAAAGCGATATTTCTCTTTATTTGAAATAGGTGCGGTAGGCTTGAAGTTTCAAACCTTTGTTCCAGGTTCTCCCAAGAAACTTTGCATCATTCACAAACATAAAGGTTCTTGTCAACTCTAGAATTATGGAGCTTTTGATCCATGAACAAACTAAACTGTTCGTTCTCTTCCATCTCATGAACATATGCGAGTTTTCATTAGGTTTATCAAACGATCCATTAATAAAACAAATTTTCATCTTAGTCTCGAGTGCAGACATCATTGTACTCTTCCAAATCAGGTAATTCGAGTCATTCAGCAGAGCACTCACGAGTGACATACCTTGACTATCAGATTCATGTACGAGCAATTGTTACTTGATGAGTGCCTCTATCTACTTTTTCTGCTCCGCATCCCACAAAGCCTAGATTTGTCATTCTTGCTACTGCAGATTCTCAGTTTGTACAAAGAAAAAACAGCGAATCAATAGGAGCAATTACACCTGCTCTGATACCATGAAGCAAATGCTGCAATTGTGGTGATTTATGGTGATATTGATCGTTGGAGTGGGAGGAAAATGAATTGAAATAAAGACAGACTTCCAGGGAAATTGTCATCTTTTTTGTTTTCTTTTATTCCTTGTATCTTCAATAATTACAACAAAGCATGCTATTCTTTATTTATACAAAAATGTGGTAACCGCTTCTTCAATTGTCGACTCGGATTGGCTGTTCTCACGTAACCTGTTTCCCCTCCGTGAATCTTGGAGACCACTCTGCAACTCTGCATCACATCCATCCTTACCAGTTGCAGCCTACAGTTCTTCTGGGTGATGCACAGAGTTCAACATGTACTAGGTAAGCACCATTTTACTCGTGTAGTCCAATAACTAGAATGGATCTAATATTGGATATAATTGTAACAAATCATAACAACGAAATGTTACCTGTTGCGGAAGCGTGATAGCTGGATAGAGTGTCCAGATAACGAGTCTACCAGAGTCTCGTTAGGTTTCCACGAATCAAGTCTATGCCTCGTGAGTGGCTAGGCAGACAGAGAAATCTCGTATATTTCTTGTCGTTCGATATATCGAATGAATAAGCACATAGCCTATTTATAGTAGTGGAAGAACTGTGCATATGACAGCTGCAACTGTGCATATAACGGCTGCAACTGTGCATATGATGGCTGCATTAAATGCTTGATGTTTACACATTCAACTGTGCATTTAACGGCTGTAACTGTGTATATGACGCCTGTATTAAATTTTCCTACAACTCGTCTCGATTGATAAACCACAAAAAATAGCTCAAACGATTCAGTTCCAGTAAAAATTGAAGCAAAGCTCGACCAATTGAAACTTAGTAAAATAACTGGCTGAAAGCTTGTTGTGTGTAGTTTTCAGCTAGAGGGTTAAAGGCAAACATGATTATTTTTATTAATGAAGTAACTCGTATGTGCTAGTTCCCTTACTCATTAGCAAATGATTGTTGTTATTTATTGCTAGATGGCGTTCATTGCAAATGTAGGTGAAAGTCATTATTGACAATTCTTTTAGCTTTATGCTAATAATGGATTAGATCGAAATGATTCAATTAAATTCCAGTGCTTCTATTAGTGAAGTTGCTAGAACTCAATACTTCAAATGATGCAATACATCTTAAGTCGTAACGGAAACAACCTCTTTCTATAATTACAAGGGTAATATTGCGTACACCTGATCCCCAGACCCTAATTTAGTTGAGAATATACTGAGTATGTTTGTTGTTGTTGTTTATTGCTAGATTCTAGAGACTTTCCTTTTGTGATGAATTTGAGAATGACAATGAAGAGAATAGTAGGCAGCTATTTCATTTTTATTTCCTCAGACTCGTACCTTTGATTTCCAAGATCTCAGCAAAGTCTTCCGACTTCTTCATTTGTACAATATATTTTCTGAGGAAAGAAAAATGATTAATGAGATTGATTTGTTGATGTGTAGGTCGGATACACGTACGTACCACCAAAATATGTCGGATACATTATAATTCTATTGTTTTTCACCAGAAAAAGAAGAGCTCGAATCACTTGGCAGCCGAGGATTTGGAAAATATGGAAAAAAATCCAACAGCTAAGACCAACTTTTTACCTTATAGGTGTGAGATCTTGTCTTTTCTTAATTCATACTTGTACCCCAACTGAGTTGGGAATATACTGGGTAAAGTTGCTATTTGCTCTATTTCTTCTCTTTGTTATGCTTGGATGTCTTGCGTTCAATTGCTTTCTCATGTTTTTTAACACTTTACTTATCCTTGGCCTTTGGAGTTTGAAGCATACTCTTACGGTGACCGGGAGGCAGATGAACCTCTGGAGATCACATACAGTTATTGGGATGGGACTATACTGCAAATTTAAGCACTATACGCCATCAGCGCGAGATTCAGGTTCATGCATACTCTGTCTTTCTAAAGCAGGATACTGCAAATTTAAGCAGTTTCATGGACTTGGTTTATTGATATCAATGATTTGTGTTCACGTTCGAAAAGTGGATGCATTTGGAGAGTTCCTTCGCTCTGTTCAGCAGCAGCTTGCTCCAGAATTCAGAGAGGTTCGGACTGCTTCAGTGGAGAACTTGCTATATGTGAAAGAAGTTCTTAAGACTTTAATGCGTTCAACTTCTTTCACCACTTGCACAGTTTTGATTGCCACTGTACATCAACATTGATTTTCATGTCTTTACTATGAACAATATACAATTATAGAAAAGATACTACGAACAATTTACTAAAACACATTGTTGAAGTACAAGCACACTCTTTACTTATGAAAGTTATATTTGTTTTCCTTGCAGTAACACAGTTTCTATGAGCTAATTGTGAGCAAGGCTAGAAGGAGAAGTGTTAACTTGTTTGAATGTGAAAGACAATTTTGATTCTTTCAACTTGTTTATTTCATCATAATCGTTTCCAACTTAAGTAGAGAAATAGAATATGAGAGGCGTGGGGTAGTGGGTGATTGGATAAGGGATGATCCCTGATTTTTAGGGATCATCCCTTGTACATATCAATCACACAATCACACTACCCCTTTACCTAACTAACTAACACACTCTCTCTCAAGTTGAATTGGGTTTTCTTCAATTCTCAACTTGCTAAGTATGCCATCAAACAGTTGACGAGATACAACTTTTGTCAAAATATCTGCCACTGATCTTTTAACCTCACAAATGGGAGCTGAATAGTTTTGTTTTCAAGTTTTTCTTTAATGAAGTGTCTATCCACTTCGACGTGTTTGGTCCTGTCATGTTGGACAAGATTTTCTGAGATAATGATAGCAACTCGATTATCATATCTCAACATGACAGGGTTCATCACGGGTTGACCAAGTTCAGCCAGGATTTTCTTCAACCATAGTATTTTGGTTAACCCTTGTGCAACACCTCTAAATTCTACTTCAGCACTTGACAGAGCAACTACATTTTGTTTCTTACTTTTCCAAGTGACAAGATTCCCACCAACTAGCATATAAAGCCAGCTGTGGATCTTCGATCAATTGGATTCTCTGTCCAATCTACATCTGTGTATCCTTATATATTTAAATGTCCATTTTGCCGAAAGTAGATCACTTTTCCTGGTGCACCTTTGAGGTATCGAACAATATGGATAGCAGCTTCCATATGGTCCTCCTGAGGTTGATGCATAAATTGGCGTATCACCCCAACTGCATATGAAATGTCAGGTCGAGTATGAGCCAAATAAATTAGTTTCCCCACCAGGTGTTGATACATTACTCTATCTGTGAGTGGAGCTCCTTCAACTATTTTCAACTTTTGATTTATGATGACAGGTGTATCCACGGGTTTTGCATCCAATAACCTTGTTTCAGCTAACAAGTCTAATACATACTTTTGTTGTGAAATAAAGATTCTTTGCTTCGTTCTTTGAACCTCTATTCCCAGAAAAATATTTCAGCTCGCCAAGATCTTTCATCTCAAACTCACTGAATAAATTGGCGCTCAGTTTTTCAATCTCCTGAACGTCATTTTCTGTAATTACCATCTCATCAACATAGATAATTAGGCAAGTAATCAAATCATTATTCCGTTTTAGGAACAAAGTATGGTCACCATTGCTCTGTCTATATCCATATTTCTGCATTGCTAGTGTAAAACGGCCAAACCATGCTCTAGGAGATTGTTTTAGGCCATACAAAGCTTTGCGTAGTCGACATGCTTCATTTTCCTTCAGTTCATCTGAGTATCTTGGTGGTGCTTCCATATAAACTTCTTCTTTCAGTTCTCCATGGAGAAATGTATTTTTTTTTACATCAAACTGATGTAAAGGCCAATTGAGATTTGCTGCAACTGAGAATAACACACGGATCGTATCAATCTTTGTGACTGGAGAAAAAGTTTTAGAATAATCAATGCCGTATGTTTGAGTGTATCCTTTTGCTATAAGTCTCGCTTTGTAACGTTCAACAGACCCATCAGCCCGCCTTTTGATTGCATACACCCATCGACACCCAACCAGTCATTTTCTTGCAGGTAATGTACAAATATCCCATATTTGATTCTGTTTCAATGCCTTCATTTCAGTTTCCATAGCTTGTCACCGCTCAACAGATTTCATGGCCTCTTGTACATTTCTAGGTAATGTTTCTGAATATAAGGCTGCCGAAAAAATTGAACTGCTCGGCAAAATACTCCCTCTGACCATATTAGAAATAGGATACTTTGACCGCCGTGGAACATGTTCTGGTTCATATTTTTTTGCAGGTACACCGCGAGTACTTCTGGGAGGTAGTATACGGAGATCGGGAATTAGTTCTGGAACTTACCTGTCAAGACAAGCTGAAGGGGAAACATCATCGAGCATAAATTCTGTACATTGCATACTAACCTCAGGAATATCAGGCGGGATAGACAAACAAGAAGAAGTGATCTTTGATACGAGTGGTACTATGTCATTTGCCGGAACATCTATTGTAGGCTCACTGTCGTTAATCTCCATGGACGAAGATGGTTGATCAAGCGGAGCTATTAGCCAATTCAGTGGATCAATTGGACACTTTGTTTGAATCTTCTTCGGGTCAGTGGATTGGCCATAATAGTACTCTGTCTCAAGAAAGGTGCAACCCATATTTGTGAATAGATGATGAGTATGTGGATCATAACAGCGATACCCCTTTTTATTTAAACCATACCCAAGAAAGATACATTTGACAGCACATGCTGAGAGTTTTGTACGATCAGTTTTGGGAATGTGGACATACAGAGAACAACCAAAGACTCCTGGATGCAGAGTCAAGGGAGGTGATATGGACTGGCGTTTGTTTCTAGAGAATTTTTGTGGGTAATCGATTCATCAAATAAGTAGCAGTGGATGCACCATCAGACCAGAATTTTGTGGGTACATTGGCCTCAATCAATAGAGCCCAAGTAATTTCAAGAATAAGGCAATTTTTTTCTCTCACAGACCCAATTTTGTTCTAGAGTATTGGCACAAGTAGTTTGGTGGACAAGACCTTTCTCACGAAAAAATTGTTGCATTGTATGATTGACAAACTCCTCCCCCCCATTATCTGAGAGTAGAACTTGAATAGAACAACAAAATTGAGTCAAGACCATAGTATAGAACTCAAATTTTTTTGGGAGACTTCATATTTATGTTTCAAGAAGCAAATCCAAGTCGTGTGCGTGCAATCATCAATAAACAACACAAAGTATTTAAAACCATTCCGACAAAGAACTAGGGAAGGACCCCATACATCAGAGTGGATTAATGAAAAAGGACGATCAAACTGAATATTAGTCAAAGGATAAGACTGCCTAACACGCAAGTTTTGCAGAGAGTCTGAGAATTATTACAAAAAAACTTGGGAAATAATAGCCGAAGATACCCAACTGAAGGATGACCCAGTCGGCGATGCCATAACCATGCCTGCCTGTCGATAGTGCCATGGGTCAACAAACACGTTCCTTGATGGATCACTTCATCGACATAGTATAATCCACCTCATTCGTGCCACGCCCAATGATCGTTCCTGTCCTGATATTCTGCAAAAAGGCAAAATGTGGGGTACATCAGTAGAGTGCAATTGAGTTCATTTGTAACATGACTGATTGATAATAATTTTCAAGATAAATTAGGAACATATAATCAATTGCGCAATTTTAATTTCGAGGTCAACTCAATGGACCTTGCTCCCTGAACATGAACCAAACCCCCATTTGCAGTGTGAATGCAGGATTTTATTGGAACTGAATCACTAATAATACCTAGTTTGCTGACATATTCTGCATCCATTCCATACCAAGTTAATGCAAGAGGCTGGGGATCCATATGGTTGGCGGTTATGTGGACTCTATGGAAGTCAAGGAACCAATCCCATTTTAACTCAGAACCACCTAACAGTCAGGGGATGCTCACTGGGGTGCAGAGAGTTACATGGCAGTGGTTGAGAGCAAGAGTGAAGAGTCACCATTTTCCCTACAGTTTTGCCGACTGGTTTTTATGCCCCTTGTCATGCATTCAATTCTGACTGTACTAATCTCATGTTGTGATTGAGTATAGGACCTCAGCTTTGTGGAACAGGTTAGGCACCAATGATTACACCTTGAAGTTGAAGTGGAAGACTTGGAAATCCAACAGAAGGCACTCGTGTATGGAGGGCAAAAACTGCAGGCCTCACAGGGAGTCTTGGCCATAGATCAACTTCATATGTGCTCTGAAAGTTATTATATCTTTAGCAGATCGTTATAGCACATTTGACTAATGTACCTGCTGCTAACAGGTTACT
>JAOWBN010030621.1:0-10309 GCA_028565015.1 Pinguicula moranensis | reverse complement strand
GGGCCGAATGTAATTATGAGAAAATGGGAAAGGGGTATTAATGCAGTTAGCATAGAATTGATAGGAAAATAATTTCTCTCTACATTAATCAAAAGTTTGGAACGGGCAAGGAAACACACCATATTGGGAGATCCGTCACAATTTACTCCTAACAACGGTCATTAGCCTTCCATGGCCAAAGCACAGAAGAAAGCTTCAATGCCTTTTTTATTGGGCTCACACGTTTAAATAAAAAAAAATTAATAAGATAATTAATTAATTTACTCTTTATCCATTATATATATGTTTGTGTTAAATTTGGTGATTAAATAATTTTTTTAATAAAAGTAAAATAGTTGAATATTTAATTTTATAAGAGAAATATACATTCAATTCTTTGAAATCATATATTTTATTTTATTTTGTGAGATTAGTATTTTTAACATTCTCGTATGAGTAAATAGTAGTTATAATAGTGGATTTGGTTTTACATATTAAATAATTGTTTCTAGATTTCCCAAATAATTTGGGCAAATTTTAGTTCTTCTTCGTATTTTTAAAGTTTTAATCGAGTTTTTAAAAATTAAGTTTGTTTTGATTATTCTAAAATAAATATTAATTTGTTTTCATACACATTTTATAATTTTTAATTATTTAATATTACATATTTGAACTATGGTAAAAAAAACCAATATTTATATATATAATGAGATAAGAAAAAATAGTATTGGTATTACAATAAATTATAAAATGAAAAATAATAAAATAATAAACTATTGAAGGAGAGATGCGGATAAATCCATATAGGTTATGATAAATGGAAGATAATTTGAGTGAGAAAAATTTAGTGTGAGAAAGTAAATTACATAAAACATGCCTTTATTATTTTGTTTCTCATTTTTATTTAAGAAGTTTGTGAGTGCTTAAAAAGTTAACTTTTATATGATATGTTTTTAAAATATTAATGTTAAATGTGTTCAATGCTCTCAGCGCGCTCGCACACACATATATATAAGGCTAAAAGAAATAAACCATTAGAAATAAGAAGAAATAATAAAAAATTAAAACAAATTATTTACTTTGTAAAGTAGAAGGAGAAGCTTAACTCAAAATCAGTCTTGATGATTTCTAATAGAATGAGGCCAAAAAGTAGAGAGCATTTGTAAATATTGTCAATGGAGGCACCACTAATGCTTCATGACTCTCCTGATAATGAAATATTTCTCCGCCGAGGCAGTATGACATAAAAAAACATGAGCGACAATGATACGAAGATGTCCACTTGGATTAGGACTATTATATAAAAAGTAATATACGTAGGCATGACTCTAGAAGAATGGGATCTCAGTCCTTAGATAGTCTTGGATAATCTGTGCGTTTGGTACCCGGATTTATGCAATCCGTGTTCGAGGATAAGTCTGGAATAACCTTGGTGAAAAAAACACTATCCTCTGTTTGGTACCGCCTTGACAGGATAATGCGAAAACCAAATCTGTCGTTTGGTGTTAACCGTAGACAACAAGATAACTCCGACAGCAAGATATAGTTTATGCATTTACCAAAATAACCTCAAATATGTTGTATAAATTGAGAAGAAAAAACCTAATTCCCGTGCTGCAATTCCCAATCTTGCGACTGCACATCTGCTCTGTTCGAATGGAGTGGAATCTGTTCTCCGCGGCCGAGCCAGACGTCCCTCCACCGCGCCACCGCCATCATATAGTCACAAGCAACACGAGGTATATGTAGAAATAGGGTTTTATCACAATTTCATTCGGATTTAGGAAATCATTCGACTTTACCGTAGTTGTTTTTTCAGATTTTCCGTTGGTGGTTACTTTGCGCATTTTTTTGGAATTTTCTATGCAATAGGAGTTGATAGTCTACTGAAAAATCAAGTTTTGTGCAGTTCTTACAGCTCTATCCACGTCTATTTTTCTCCGATTATTATGACTATCAGAAGTTCTCTATTGATTTTTCAATCCATATGGGCATTTTTTGTCTGAGTTCAGGCTTATGTTTGTCAATATCACCAAACATTGTCTTGATCCATACGGCTTCCTTTAGTACACATAGCTTCTTCTACATGATTTTTAAAAATGATTTCAGCTTCACCCCATCGTTGGACTTGGGAAAATTGAGTTTCATTGGATCTCCATGCAAGTTCTCCAATGTGCACAAGAACATACTACCCGATGGTGAACAATTGGAAAAAAAAAAGACCATCTAATTTCATTTGTAACACCAAATAAACAGAATATGGAAATACTGGTTTATGGATTGTTGTGTGAGTTGATTGGATCACTGATTATTTGACGTAGTTATGAACAAAGCAAGGATTTTGTCAACATAAAGCATCAAATTTTATGCTTGAAAATATGTATGATGAATTGCAACGAATTTTCCATATAAAATGTGTTTTTTGGTATGTTTTTTTGTGGTTGATGTGTATTTTATTTGCATTAGAGACATGTAGAAACCCTTTGATGGCTTATCGGTTGTATTTACGTAATTGAGTGACTGATGACAACTAGAAATGCAACAGATCCACAAAGACTGCACCTCCAACCAGATTTTCGCTAAGAATGTATGCCCGCGAAGGCCGGAGTTACTTGTTGAAGCGACCGCTTTCGCCTCCGATCATAGATTAGACGCAAACAGAGGATCCCAATTTTTTGAAGGAAAATCCAATTTTGGTGGACGACCAGGTGGATGCGGCGCGCGACGTTCCCAGGCGCCACTTTGCCATAGGTGAATCTTCCTCCTGTGTCATGGCAGAACACTCATCCAACGCCTGGATCCATGATTTCTTCATGTGATTTCATAACTGCGTTTATGTAGTTCAATTCAGCTTGCATATAGAGCTATGTTATCTACTTGTATTTCCCATTATCTGCCTCAACTTTGTTTTTTTTGGTAAGTAAGATTTTATTAAAAAGACCCCCTTACATGTAATAGCTTGTGCACTGGATACACATACTGCCACTTCTATTTTGTGGCTTGAGACAAGCCATACAACAAAATCCGCCTACAGCCAAAACTTGTTCTAATATTTTAGTCTGATTGAACAGCAGAGAAAAGGTTGGCGCAACCATTCCGTCAGAGTAGTTCCAGTATGATTCAGCTTCGCTGCCACTAGCCACATCCAGGATGTAATTTGTATTTGTTCTAGCAATGATATCGATGAGGACTCAGAATCAAATATTATTTCTTTCTACCCAGATAAACCATAACACAGCCTGCCAAATACCCTTCCAAACCTCCAGCCCTGACCTGTCAAGTAGCAGACTCAAGTGGTTGTCAAAATGGTTCTGCAGCATTGATTCGTCTGCGTGTTCAGTGTCGGACCATGAATAGATCCCCTGCCATAGAGATCTAGCATTAGAGCACTCAACAAATAGATGATTTACTGTTTCCGGCTGCACTCCACAATACACACATTGTTGATTTTCCACCGGAATATTGATTCCTCTGTTCAGCAAGTTGTCTAATGTTTGTATCCTGTTCTGTAACAGTTTCCACACAAACATTTGGATCTTTCGTGGTGCCACCTTTCCCCAAGCTTTTGCCAAACCTCTTCTTCCATATATATCAGGTCTTGCTTGATTCCATAACTGTGAATAGGCTGAAGAAACAGAGAACTTACCTGATGGCTCCGCTGTCCAAGACCATGCATCAGCTTCAGTTCAACACCTTGTGAGACAATTTCCCAACCAAATCCACCAGTAAACTATCCTCATGAGCTCGCAGGAGTCTTCTAAAAGTAAAGCTCCAAGATGATAGAGTAGGTACCCCATTAAGTATCTCTGCAAATGTATGAAGCTTTTGTGTACTTATCTTGTAAAGACTAGCATATTCCAACGCTAGAATACCTTCGCCAGACCAGTTGTAATTCCAAAACAATACTTTATCCCCCTTGGACAATATGAGTTGGACTCTGCTGCAAAACTAGTCCTCTTGGGAACTTGTCCAAATATCCCTCCATAAGCTTGACACTGCATCTGGCATAGATATAATTTTCCAATCACATAGATAATCACGTTCCCTGAAGTATTTTGAGCAAACAATCTCACTCCACAAACTGTCCGGATTGACTCTGAGCCTCCATAACCATTTACAGAGCAAAGCCTTATTCATAGTTTTGAGATCTCTGAGAGAAATTCCACCTTCTTTTTGTTTGTCGCACATGTCTGGCCAGGAAATCCAATGAATTGGGCGTTGGATATTACTGCTAGGCTGCCATAGGAACTTGCTCATCAAACTTTGCAATTTATGATACACTGCCGCAGGTGCTTTGAACAGAGAGAAGAAATATACTGGCAAGGATGCTAACACAGATTTTATTAATGTGACTTTTCTTGCAAAATTTAACAGATTGTTGCTCCACTGTTTTATTCTTCTGTCCACTTTATCAGTTAGTTTGTCCACATTTTGATTCGCCTGGGGTTATCTCCAACTGGTAGACCTAGATAATGGAAAGGTAGAGCTTCTGTTTTACATAACATCACCTTAGCAAAATTGTCCAGTCTCTCCTTCGCCACATTGACATTGATCAAGCTGCTCTTATGGAAATTAATTGCCAATCCGGATACCAGCTCAAAAATTCTAAGTATCCCTTTCATAGACCGTATACTCACTTCATTATCCTCCGCAAACAAAAGGGTGTCGTCAGTGTACTATAAGTGAGTAATCACTTTCTCACCCACTCAAAGTCCAGACCAAAGCTCCAGTTCTGCAGCCTTACAAATCAGCAAGTGAAGACCCTCAACAACAACCAAAAACAGGAACGGGGAGAGAGGATCCCCTTGTCTAAGACCCCTCTGCATTTGGAATTCACCCGCACTACTTCCATTAATAATCACCGCAGCATGAGGGTTAGATATACATTCCTTTATCCAATTTACCCAAGTTAGACAAAAGCCCATTTTTATCAGCATTGATACCAAAAAATTCCAATACACTGAATCGAATGCTTTCGCATAATCTACCTTGAACAATATTGCCTTCTTCATGTTCTTCTTGTATTCGTGAATCAATTCATTCGCCACTAAAACTCCATCCAAGATCTGCCTACCTTGTAGAAAAGCTTATTGTTGTTGTGATATTAACTTCGGAAGTACTTTCTTGAATCGGTTTGCCAGCAGCTTAGCAAGAATTTTATAACCACAGCCTACTAAAGAGATAGGACGGTAGTGGTCCAGGGAACAAGGATTAGCAATTTTAGCAGCTAAAGTGATGAATGTAAACTTCATACCTTTTGTAAGTTTGCCCGTTCTATGAAATTCTTGGACAAAGTCTATGAAGTCCTGCTTGATATAGCTCCAGTGCCTTTGTATAAAATGAAAATTAAATCCATCGGGTCCCGAACTTTTGTTAACAGCGTAGCACCATACTGTTTCTCTGATTTCTGCCACTGAGAATTCCTGAGTCAGAAAATTGTTGTCCTCCTCTGATACTGTAGCTTCTGCAGGAAGAGCAAGTGATGGTCTGTGCTAGTTTTCCGAAGCAAAATGAGCAGCAAAATGTTGCGTAACCCCTGCTTTAACTTTCGACACTTCATCAGTCCATCTACCGTTTAAAAATAGTCCACCAATGTATTTTTTCCTCTGGTTACTAGCCACTCTAGCATGGAAAAAGCTATTGTTACCGTCGCCATCTTTAATCCAGAGAACTCTAGATTTTTGCATCATAATAGATTCTTGACAAAGTTGTTTTTGCTGCATCATTATCCAAACTTCTTTTCTCAACTCATTCTCAGTCACCGTCAGCTACCCCTGTTCAGATATCTCGTCCCGCTGTCTCAGTTTTAGCTGCAAAGAGTGTAATTGATTATCAACTCTCCCAAAGCAAAGTTTATTCCAATCTCTTAACTTTGATCTCATTAGTTTCAACTTTTCCTGAAGAATGTTTCTTCTGGAGCCAAAAACCTGCAGCGTCTCCCATTCTTTCCTCACAAAATCATCAAAACCAGTGGCACTATCCCAACAATTGATTGAACGAAATATCTTTGGCCCCCAGTTCCTCTTCTCAATTCTCAGCATAATAGGCCTGTGATCTGAGCCTCCCAGATCCAAACCTACCTGAATCAGGTCTGACCAGTTTGTCGCCCATGCCGTAGACAATAAAAACCGATCGATTCTACTACAACATTCCCCTCCTCTAGATATGCAAGTATATCTATACTTTTGTATTGGCATGTCTATCAATTCTGAGTTGGTTATGAATTCATTGAAGCACCTCATTTCTGAATTTGCCCATACAGCTTCGCTTCTTCTTTCTTGACTGTTACGCACCACATTGAAATCACCCATAATATACCAACACGCTGATGGATCATCAGATAATCGTAATTCAATTCTCTGCCATAGTCTTTTCTTAGCAGCAGGTTGGTTCGGAGCATAAACATTAATTATATTGACCTTAATATCTCCCTCACTCCAAATTCCTTTTATACAGAGCAATCCATCCTCTTCCCAACTCTGTTTTAAGTGAAAAGCGGAGCTCTGCCAGATACAAATTAGACCACCCGAACTACCTACAGTATCCTTACTACACCAATCAAAATTCGCATCAGGCCATAGTTCTCTGCACTAGCGCCGATTAATTCCTCACACTTTTGATTCCTGTATGCATACCAACTTAACACGCATAGCTCTTATCAAATTCTTCACCTCCAACCGTTTTCTTCTAAGACCGAGCCCTCTAACATTATAGGACATTAGGAACATTATTCCATTAACTGATTTTTACCAGAAGCCAATCTCTTCGTCCAGTTGAATTCCAAAGTATCTCTGTGGTTTAGCCTCTCCAATTGATAAACCAGTTCCGATCTAGGCGTGTTTGGAGAGATGCCTAGATTAATTGCCATATTGATGATTTCTTCTGAGTTCATAGGTCGACATGGCGTTTTCAACTCTGAGCAGGGCGAACTGCTTTGGATTCTTCTTGTTTGCTCTCGCAGCTTTGACACTGGCTCTACCTCAGTGAGATATGTGGTATTGTTTTTTAATTCGTGCAGGGACCGAGGGGTGAGAGCTATTATTGGCGTCAAATTGAAGGGGTCCGATGTCTGCGAGGGAAACTCATCCTCTCTCCTTGTAACTGTCCCCGACCACTTCTTCCAATTCACATGTCGGCGTTTTGAGTATTACCTCGCTGGGCTGAATTAACTCAATGTGTCCCAGCCCGTTTCTAGCATGTTGTTGGGCTAGAAGTTCTGTGAATGGTCCTGATGGGGCCTGACTTAGAATCTCAGCCCAATCTAGTTTAGAATCTATGTTTCGCGCTTCTTTTCTTAACACAAGTTGACTTCCACTTTCTGAGACCATCCTGGTTTGCGCAGAGTCCGGATTGATCTGATCTTCCTTTACTGGTGAAAGAAATGACATCAAATCTTTTTCTTTATGCTGTCCCACCTGTTCCTTACTCAAAGTACCCTCCAAATTTTGAAATGAGATTTTCTCGTGTCCTGCAGTGGATGTTGACGCTAGCAGAGAAGCTGTACCAGAAAGGTGGGAACCGCCACTATTTTCTGGGCAAGGGACTACCGGAGCTTCCTCCGTGTTCGGCAGATTTGAACTGGGTGTTCGATCTTTCACAACATCAACATTTCTTCGCATTTGCTTCTCCTTTAAGTGACTACCATAACCCAATTTCAATGAAGGCCACATCTCCTCTCTTGGCTTCCAAACTTGGTTAACCTCTGTCATTTTACCCATAGCCCAGAAGTTCCTTGGAGTTGTTCTAACTTTTTGCTCTTCGATAACTTGAATGCTAAAGCTAGTTTCGCCAGCTATGACCTCGATGGACTGATTTAGAAACTGATTTGAGTTAGTCAACACTTGGATTCTGCCAAACTGCATTTCCTCTTGCATCAACGTTTTCTCATCAATCTTAATCAAGGAACCAATTCGATTTGCTATTTCCTTGAAAAACTCCTCGCACCAACAATGCAAGGAAGTACCTTTTACCTGAATCCATACCGAGGGAGCAAGTTTCCCATTAAGCATATTCCATGGACGAAGCGAGTGGATACAAAGTTTCTCTGTTATAGTATCGCCTGATAATAATCTCATTGCATCTTCTTTTGAACTTAACTTAAGCATCACCTCTCCCCCCTCCAGGCGGACTGATGATCCATCCGTATATCCTACTTCTTTTAGGATGTTATTAAGAGTCTTAAGGTCCAAGATCGGAGAGGGGAGCCCAATTAAGCACTTCGACAATCTTTCCACTACATTTGGATCCGGGTTAAAGAGTAGACGAGTAGGATCCTTCACTACATCCTTTTCAGTTTCCACTGTTGGTGGCACCAGAGCATCTTGAGATATGGCTGGGGCTACTGAATTTTTTTGCTTTGTTTACCTTAAGCTGGTAAGACCCAATCCAAATACGATTCAATCTCTCCAGCACTGAGTCACTCACAGAGTTTTTTCCAAATATGACAAATCCAAATTCCAAAGGGTACACCTTGAGATGAGATCTTGTTTGGAATATGGATGTCGGTGACATAACCATATGCAGAAAAGATTTCCCACATTTCGTCCTTTTGCCAAGGAGGAGGGTAGTTTGTAAAATGGTAAGAAACAGAGTTACTACGGATCTTACTGATAGATTCCGGCAACGTACGCTTGTGCAGGTTTCTCTGAGGACCCTCAGCCTTTTTCGATTTGTTTCTCACCATAATCCATTCAACATTATCTTCTTTATCACTAACAGCGTTTGGTTCTTCAGCTAAATTCATTGCAGACTTTTATTGCTCCATTCCACAAACACTCCTCCAACCAAGAGCAAATCACCGTCCGGAGAATCCCTAAACCCTCAACTTTGTTAATCTAGTTTATTCGTAAACATCGTAAATATTAATTTCAATTCCAATTGTTGCATGTTAAATTTAGAAACAAAGTTTTGTCTATTCAGAAATTTAGTTTTGGCACCTTTGTTTATCCATGTGTATGAAATCTGCAGGATTTGCATTTCACAACTGTTCCCCTGTGAAGTTGAAGTGAGTATTAGGTGTGTGAAAATTCTTAGTTGACAGGATCATGCAAATGGTTCGGTTTCGTTTCTGTTTAGGGTTATTTAAGTGTTGGTTTCAAAGTGGTTTGCATCAACAGAATGTTACACGTCTAACTTTGCATCAACAAAGAAATGAGGGAAACTGCAACTGTTGACTTGTTTGATATTGCTGCCGAGAGACAGCAGCAGCTACAAAAATCAAGCTTGGTTTCAGAAACCTTTCTTCTCAAATATATATAAATTGCAATGGCTAACACATTCTCCTGCTATAACCCTTGCGCAGTAGATCCAAAGCATCATTATCAAAACAGTATAATGGACCATAATGAAAGTAACCAAACACAGTTGATTGACTCAAATGAAGACAAATAAAATAAAGGTGTCCCCAAAACATTGTGCAAATATAGCATCATCCTAGCATTCACCTCGAAAACATAGTGCGCCAAAATTCAAACATAATAACGAAAGCAACAAGCGCGTCCCCCAAACAGTTTTTGAAAATGAGCATGTTCATAATATTTCCCCGGCAAAGAACAAGTTTCAAAACTCTGCGCGACTTCCTTCATCCATAGTAACAAAGTAGTAATAGTGCCCTGAATGCGTAAGTAGGTGATCAACCAAACGGAGCCTATTCGGAAGAGTAAGACCGTCAATCCCTGCGAGGTGTTTCATTACCTTAGCTGTCTTTTCACTCTTGGGATCCTCGGCTAGCTTCTGTTATTGTAGGAAAACTAAGCTTTCCACCTTCTTGAATAACTCTTCAGCACTAGACATGGTGTCTAAAGCTATGCATGATATGCTCGGAAGGCTTTCCGATTCTGCCCTTTTTTGCCGTACACGATTAACACTTGATGCACCATCCCTACTAGAGGTCGTAGGCGTGTGTCGGGTCTTAGGGGTAGTGTTCTTTGGCTCTGACTCCTCAACATCTTCATCAAAATCATCAATAAATGCTTCCACCTCGCTGAGTGTAGTGAGGGGCTCCTGATTTGCAATGATGTGATCCCTAGCACTTGACCTCGTGGCACGGTGTTGGCCGAAAAGCTCTCCCCACAATTCATAGTACGAGTAAGACTTGCCCCTGAGTTGCATGTACTTGCTACTTACCTATACATAAACAATTCAAAAAAATATGAGTTCAACATCCTTAACAAATGGCTAAAAAGTTTGTTGACCGAAAGTTTATCGCAGTGTATTTGTCCAACAGGTCATCCGAGTCCACTACAATGGTATGTGTCCCTTGGTCTATGAAGACTCCACTCAACCTCAAGAACTCATTCAACAATCTATATGACTTACCCCAATTGTGAAG
>JAOWBN010030610.1:0-10309 GCA_028565015.1 Pinguicula moranensis | reverse complement strand
GTTATCGTTTAAGTAATTGCGCAAAACACCACCCCTCTTAAAAATAAGAAGAAGTAGTTGAAGAAGTAGTAGAAGAATTAGTAGAAGGCCTGCGCAAAACAGGGTCATACTAACTAACAAGGATTCAAGGAACCATATGTTGACTAGGCAACGTCACATGCAGGTTATTTAGTTTACTTTCTAAATAATTTATTGAATCGTTGGAGCACTGTTATGGGTGTTCGTTCGGAATTCGAAATTCGAAAATGATAATTTTTGTTCCATCCAAAATTATTTCAGAAATAGAATTTAATTTCAGTTTCGATCCGTATTTTATTTCGGAATTCGAAATTCGAAAATTCGGAAATCGATTCGAAAATTGGAAATTCGGAATTTTTGAACAATAATAAAAATAAAAATAAAAAATTTTGAAATTCAAAAATATTTCAGAAAATTAGAAAAAATATTTTGGAAATTCAGAAATATTTTGAAAATTCGGAAATATTTCGGAAATTCGATTTTTCTTAAAAAAAGTTCGAAAATTCGGAAATCCACCCTGTATTTCCGATCCGATCCGAAATATAATTCGGAACTGAAATTATATTCCGATCCGATCCGAATTTAAAAATTCAGAATTTCGGATCGAAATTCGGAATTCGAAAAATTTCGAAAATCAGAATTTCCGAATTCCGATTTTCATATGCTCAAGTTTAATTCTTTCTAATGATATTTAAATTAAAAATAATACTTTTTTTACTATTATTATTTTAATATTCTCCCCTCCCACCTAAATAAAAAAAAATTGTACTCAGAACCTACTCAATGAAAATGCATGGCTTTCTCCCCTGCCTGGTAAAACAAGTTTTTCGTGAAATGTGAAGGAGGTGTGCGGTGTGTATACCTGCAAAAAAAACTTTTCTAAATAATTTCCTTTGTTTCATTACAATTAAAGGTGTCTAACGATGATAATGGTAATGGATGACCGCTACCTGCTACCATTACCGCTATCGTAGCGAGAGGGGAAATAACCTCTGCTACCGCTATTGCTACCCGCTACCACTGTTGCATAACGGTTGTGGTGGTGGTAACGGTCGGATAGCAGAAAAACCATTATCGATTGTTTAAAAATAAATGAAAACTGACCCCCCAACCCCTACCCCAAAATCGATTTGGTTATCCACTATGTTATGTTCATTTGCAGAAATGAAAAGAAAACTAAACGAGAAAAGGTATAGTATGATGGAAACTTCGTACCTAGTTATTTAATTATAAATTTACCCAAATTATCTAATTATAATTTACCTAATTAGGAGTTTATTTACAAAAAAATATTTTACTATTAGTACGAAATTAATTGACCTAATTTAATTCTTAATCTATCTAGTTATAATTTACCTAAATTAGGAGTTTGTTTACCAAAAATATTTAACTAAATTACCCAAACAAATACCTAATTAATTAGCACGAATTTAATTGACCTAATTTAATTCATAGCCTATCTAATTATAATTTACCCAAATCAGGAATTCGCTTACTAAAAATATTTAACCAAGTCACCAAACAAAACTACCTAATTAATTAGCATGAAATTAATCGACCTAATTTAATTTATTGTCCATCTAATTATAACTTACCTAAATTAAGAGTTCATTTATAAAAAATATTTTAACTAAATTACCAAAACATTAACGGATTAATTCACACAAAATTAATTGACCTAATTTAATTCTCTATCTAATTATAATTTATCTAATTTTTTTAATTATGAGTATAAATTAATGGATAAAAATTATTTTTTGAACGGTTATGAGCTTTTTTTTTCTACTACAACCACTGTTGTTGTCATTATTTTCATAGCGGTAGCAAGTTTTGGGATCATAACCACCATCGTTCACTGCCCGTAACGATGGTAACGGTAAAGATGGCAGTATTACAATAATTTTATGGGGCATGTTATCGAGAAGAGGTTTTGAGTCCTAAATTGGAAGAATGGTTTGGTTCGGTGGATGAATGACAGCGGGCCCCGTCCGCTGCCGAATAATAGGCCCGTTTAGGACGGATATAATTTTATGGGCCTCAATTATTACGCATTTGAAGCTAGGGAGTCTATAAAAAATGTGACACAACAACTCTAAGATACTTTTTGGACAGTTTCTTAGAACGCAATTTTTCTTTTAACTTTTCTAGTTTTAAACAAAAGTTAAATTTCAATAAATTTAAAACGTGTATGGTGCTCCTCTTTTCAATATGTTAGACACGCTTGGAGAGAAGTTACAGTCAAATAACTTCAATAAGATACTCGTTTGAAATTATTTTTAGCGTGTTTCAAAATGTTTCTTTTTCAATATGCATGTCAAAATTGATATTCTAATCAATTTGAAAGTGTGGCATGAACTCGCCACTCAATTGAACATGCACAAAAGAAAATGAGACTAATTTTTACCGAGGTTCCACAAGCTAAAAATATCCGATGTCAGTTGTCTTTGAGCTCCGAGAGTAGAAGCTTGCTATTGCCACTACATCTTTGATTGTTGATTTGCAAAGTACAATCCAACCTCTTCGCTTCTTGAGTGTATATGCAACTTAGGAATAATTTCAATCCTTAGATCGCGAGACCATTGTCTCCCCAAGCAAAAAGCCTAGTTGCTTTTACAGATTCACACCCTAATCTATCCCCTCTCTTAATTAACAAGAATGGGAGAGATCCGGAGACAAACACTGAAGAAATTTCACAAGTAAATGTCGTGCAGAGAGTGCTTAGAGAAGACGAATTATCAAAACCGTCATGTCTATGCTCCTCCTTTGGATATAACTTGAGCACATTTTAATCCTGGTCGCTCATCTTTAATGAAATAATACAACGGTTGAAGCTTCAACTTGCTTCACCCTTCATTACCTAGTGAAACAAATCAAGAATTGTAGAAGAGAACCCGTATGGTTTGTGAAAAGAGAGTCGGATCTTTAATGATCTCTGATCTCTCGTAAGACTAGTTTATATAGGTTACGTATACAATCATATACAATCAATTTACAATCAACTAGATAAGGAAAGCAGATTATGTGGGATCTTCTAAATTATTGTGAAGATTATCCTCAATAGTTTCCTTATTAACATCCCCCGCAAGCGAATGGGAGGTGAAACGACATGAAGCTTGGACCAAAGAAGTTGAAACCGAGCAGAACCAAGTCCTTTGGTGAAAATATCAGCAACTTGATCATGAGTACTAAGATGTCGTATTATGATATCCTTGTTAAGCACATTCTCACGAATGAAGTGATAGTCGACCTCGATGTGTTTTGTGCGTGCATGAAATACGGGATTAGAGGCTAGAGCAAGAGCACCAACATTATCACACCACGATACTGGACAGTCAAGTAAGGGAACTTGGAAGTCACAAAACAACATTCGGAGCCAATAACGTTTTGTCATTGTAATAGCTAGGGCTCGATACTCAGCTTCAGTACTAGATCGAGATACAACAGCTTGCTTCTTAGCAGTCCAGGAGATAAGACATGAACCCATAAAAATGCCATACCCAGTAGTAGAGCGGCAATCAACAGGATCACCAGCCCAATCTGAGTCACAGAAGGTCTGAAGTTGAATGGAGCCAGGTGTATACCAGAGACCAAGATCAGGAGTGCCTTTCAAGTATCTGAGGACACGCTTGGCAGCCGTCCAATGACCCTGCAGAGGATTGTGTAAATGCTGACATAGCTGATTAACATAAAAGGCAATGTCAGGTCGCGAAAGAGTGCAATACTGTAATGCACCCACAGTCTGCTGATAAAGGGTGACATCCTGGGCCAGAAGGGGATCACAGTGATCAGTGGAAAGTGAAGCCGCAGAAGTACATGGTGATGGCAAAGGTTTTGATCCCTGCATGGCTGTTCTCTCAAGAAGATCAGAGATGTACTTAGGCTGTCGAAGATGAAGACCAGACGCATCCCTGACAACCTCAAGACCAAGAAAGAAACCAAGTTCTCCCAGATCCCTGATGCGAAAGGACCTTTGAAGGTTGTTCAGGATATCAGTAATAGTGGCAGAGCACGAACCAGTAAGCATAATATCATCCACATAAACTAAAGCAAACAGATGCACCTCGGCCGAGTGAAAGGTAAACAAAGAGGTATCATTCCCAGAACAAACAAATCCAAGATCCACAAGTGCGCCAGACAGGCGAACATACCATGCACGGGGTGCTTGCTTCAGACCATAAAGAGCTTCGTAAAGAACATACATAACCTGGAAACTCAGAAGAGAGAAATCCAGGTGGTTGTTCCATATACACAACTTCATCAAGATCCCCATTGAGCAAGGCGTTAGAGATATCCAATTGTCGAACCGGCCAGTGAAAATGGACAGCCAATGCCAAGAAGAGGCGAAGTGTTGCCATCTTAACGACAGGACTAAAGGTCTCAGAAAAAACCAACCCATATTCCTGTTCAAAGCCACGGGCAACTAACCGTGCCTTGTAGCGATCAATAGATCCATCATACTTCTGTTTGATCTTATACACCCAGCGACATCGAATCACATGCTGATCAGGGGGTCATGGACACAACTCCCAAGTATTATTTTCAAGTAATGCATCAAACTCAGCTTGCATAGCAGAGACCCATACTGGAGAAGAAGCAACCTGTAAATACGTTGTAGGTTCGCGTGGTACCTGAACACTAGTTAGAGCTCTAAAAGGATGACGGGTGGCAGTATAAAGATGGTAGTCAAGGAACTGTTTAGGGCAAAGTGCCAGTACGAAACCGAGTAACAACTGTGGATTGAGAAGGCAAGGGTGGCGGATTAGAGGCAAGGTGATCAAGTACCGGAAACGACAGTGGTTCCACGAAAATAGGTTGGTTCGAGTGAGGATTTGTGCCAGAATCAGGTATATCAAGAGTATGAGTCACTTCTGGTGATGGAGGCCCGGGGGTCAAGAGGGGCAGGGATGATATCAATTCTGCTTCGGGTGTGACTGAAGGCTCGGGTATCGGTGCTGAAAGGTTAGTATTGCAAGTAGACATAGGAATGAATGACACAATATCAGGAGAAGACATACCAGAAGACGGAGAAGCCACCGTGGACGAGGGAGTAGAGCGGGCATGATGAGACTGAGCCGGGAAGATGGATTCATCAAAGATAACATGTCGTGAGATGTACATAGTCCCAGAGGCAGGATCAAGACACTTATATCCACTGTACTGAGAACTGTAGCCAAGAAATATACATCTGGAGCTACGAAACATAAGTTTATGGGAATTATAGGGACTAAGAAGTGGGTAACAGGCACAACCGAATGACCTAAACTAGGAATAGTTAGGGGAAAACCCGAATAGTTTCACAAACGGGCTACTGTTATCAAGGACTGGTGTAGGAAGACGGTTAATGAAAAATAGCTGTTGAACAAGCTTCGACCCAATACTTTGGAGGTAGATGAGACTGAGCTAAGAGTGTAACGCCCATGCCTACTATGGGATGATATTTTCTTTCAGCAAGTCCATTTTGTTGAGGAGTGTGAGGACAGGACAAACGATGTTCTATCCCAGCTTGGTCTAAAAAGGATTTAAATTTAGTAGAGCAGAATTCACCACCCCCATCAGTTTGAAATAATTTAAGCTTTTGTGAGAATTGATTTTCAACCATTGCTCGAAATGTCATGAATGTGTCAAATACATCAGATTTGGCTTTAATAGGATAGAGTCAGGTGAATCGAGTAAAATCATCGATGAAAATGACATAATAGCGACATCGGAGCTGAATCACGCAGAAGATTGATATTGGAAACAAATAAGTCGAATTGTGGGTGTAATCCAGTGGCGATGTAAGAGATGGCATCGTCGTCAGAAATTGGCGTCCCATTATTCACAAGTTCTGCAATCACGCTCTTTACTGCATCAACATATTCACGGCATGATTTTGTACCTTGATTCATGGTTTGAAGACGTCGACGAAGATCAAACAGGTCGGTTTGATTTTTGCCAGAATACTTTACAGATAGGTACTCCCAGACATTTGCAGCGTGTTCAAGATGAAACACCTGGCGTAGAACAGCTTTTGTAAGCGTTGAAGTAATCCAGGACAGGCAGAATTGGTCCTTTCTGTACCACTCATCATAAACAGGATTTTCCTTCTCAACACCATCGGAGCCGGTAGCCAGGAATTTAGCAGGAGCCTTGATTGTGCCATCAACAAGTCCCATGAGACCATTGCTGCGAAGAACGGGCATGATTTGTGACGCCCAAATTAGGTAATTGGTGCCATCACACTTGGTAACAAGGACTTGAAGTAAGTTGATAGTAGGAAATACAGAGGAAGCCATCACTCTGAATAGTGTGAAATAAGGTGCATGAATCGCACAAACTGGAATGGAATTGATATGCAATAATCGCACGAACAGAGGAAAAATTTCAAGATATACACGCAGCACGAACAGAGTTTGTAGGATCAAAACAAAGTGTGAGCTTATGATTTGCTCTGATACCATGAAACAAATCAAGAATTGTAGAAGAGAACTCGTATGGTTTGTGAAAAGAGAGTCGGATCTTGAATAATCTCTGATATCTCGTAAGACTAGTTTATATAGATTACATATACAATCGTATACAATCAATTTACATTCAACTAGATAAGGAAAGCAGATTATGTGGGATCTTCTAAATCAATGTGAAGATTATCCTAAATAGTTTCCTTATTAACAGGTGATTATAAGCTGGTGAGTGGTGAAGACTAGGTTTAGTGCATTTTTGAACACGCATCTCCACTCCTATCTTCAGGGTCTCGGCATAAATAAGCTGGTGGTCACCGGTAAACAGAACAAGAACCTCCATACTCTTCTGTTGTGCTTACAGTATGCTGATTAGGAATCATGGTTTCTTTATTTAGGTGTTCAAACTCCATATTGCGTACGACAGACTGTCTTTGATGCATTTGCATTGGATTATCATAAAGTTACTATAATTGTTGATGCTACTGCTGCTGCCACAGCTGATATACATTTGGGTACTGATCTCTAACCCCAACACATGTTCCAAAACCTGATACTTTTTCCTAGCTTACTCTCCATTGCATTAAATTTTGTCTATGAATGATATATGGTTTTTTCATAAATGTTCAAATTCTGTGCTCTGCTAAGTCCTTTCTATTTGGAAACAAATGCATCTGAATTCAAGGGTTTAAACTTTAATAGCAAGCGTCTATAGATAGCAGTGAAAAGAATCCACGTTTAGAAGGTGGGATAGTTTATAGCAGTGAAAACAACTTCCTCTCTTGTAGACTTGAAGTGAAGCAATCTACAATCCTCATCCCTGCTTAACAAACTGCTTGTATTGCTGACTAATGCTCATGCTCTCCTCTTCCAGCAAATGTTTTTGACATGAAGAACATTGGAGTCGAAGCACCAACAGTAGAAGAATGGTCTGCATCTGATAGCTAGTATAAACGCTGCTGGTGACAAGAAAACACTGGAAGCATATATATAAATAAGTACAATAATCATTGCAACACAGTTCTCTCAAAGTCGGGCATATGTGTATTATTGTTTTGTGTTTATAAGGCTATTTTAAGGTTTACATGATATTTTGGGCAGCTTTACTGGTTACCCTAATGATATTATGTGTTCATATGTGTGTATTACTATAAGGGTTATTGTACCTTCCTCTTCCGAATAATCAGTTCTACAAAGTCGTTGAAGACAATGACGCCATCTCCATTGGCATCAACTTCTCTTATCATATCATCATAAACTTCTGCTTCAGTAAGGTTCTGTCTAAGAGATTTTGTTACTCTAAGTAGCTCATTATGAGTGATGAATCCTGTAAAAAGAGCATGACCATCAAAGATAAACACCAGTTCAATATCATATACCAGAAAACTGAAGTCCAGATCGCCAAGAAATATAGATAATTGATATAAGCAGGAAGAAAAATCGAAGAGCATAGTTATGACAGTTTAATACCATCTCCATCTTTATCAAAAAGTTGGAACATCTCCATGAGCTCAGTAACCTCCTCCTCTGTCAATCCTTCCACCTCTTCTAGTTTTCCTGCTTTCAGCAAATAAAAAGGGAAACAGTAGATCCTGAAATTAGAATGTTTCTCTAGCCGTGTTTATAGCATACTTTGAGATACTTTCTATTGTACTGTTCATGGCACAGGCATGTAACACTTTTAGTACAGTTTCGTTGCTTACAACTTCTAATGAATGCAGGTGCAGAGGATCATCCGATCACAAGTGTAATAGAAAGATTATAAAGGCAAGATGCTACATCTTGCTTTATGCATCGCCAATACTTCAAACCTCAAATGTAGATGGTGTGTATTTGGGCATGCAAGAGATAGAACTGAAGCAAAAACTAGATTGGCTAGCTTTGCTGTAAACTGATTCACAAGATCCTCCCGATAATCATATGCAATTTCTTTGGGTTAATAAATCTGTCTGATTTTAGGAACCCTCACACACCCATAACTGAATGAGCCTGGAAACGTCGATGTCTGAGTTTTCAGGGAAAGCTCCTGTTCTCAAAAGACATGATCGCAAACAATGGGTAGTTGTCTTTAACTTAAAGATAGTATCTCCATAAACTGGTCATTCACATTTTCTGCTCTGATAGCCTAGTGGTTAGCAAGATCCTGCTACCCTTTTCATCATCAGGAAATACCTTCTTTGTATCATCCCAAACTTTTGAATCCCATGTGTCATCTACCACGATCAGAAACCTCCTACCTTTTAGTATTGTGTACAATCGTACAAGTCAAACCTCCATGATCTCTTCAAGTTTTTCAGTTGATGCTTCGTCCTCTTCATGTTGCTCTTCACCTTCTTCTTGTTGCGCTTGGCGCGACGCTTTGTCCTCCGCATGTTGCTCTTTAGCAGGTACGTTCACCTCCTCGCTCTGTGGCTCAGTTGATCCTTTGACCTTACATGGTGCTTTAATGGAACTTTAAAGGCTTAGAAGAGTTCCACGATTCTGGGATATTGTTATCCAAGCACGAATGTCAAATCTTCGAACACTTAATCGGTCATCATACACCCCTCGCGACAGAGTCGTCTTCCCAATGCCTCCTGTTATTAGTCACACAGATGGATCATTATTTCTCTCAAGCTATCATCAAATCCCAGTATCCCACAACAACATTTTCCCCATTAATCCCGTGTGCTGAGAGACGGGAGTTCGAAGGACCCATCACTTGCAAATCTTCCATTGAAACACTAGTATTTTTCATCTTCTTCACATCTTCTGCAATGGAGTCAATTTGTTCAGCAACTTTCTTGAGCTCTTGATTTAGCCTTTCCAAATGATGAATGCCCTGACCCGAAGAAGTCTCCATCCAGTTTGCCTCCATATGCAGCAATTTTTAGACCTTGAATCAGCTGGGGTAAGCAAGCTTGTAAGGCTCAAACATTGGTCTTTAGATCGAAGCTCATATATCCCGCCGGAGGGTGAGATATACTCAGTCATATCTTACCTCTATAAAGAAATCAAGAAATTATTTCCGTGGAGATCGACTCTTGGAACACCCAAAAAAAAAAGTGAGAGAAAGATGAGAGGGGGATCGGTTCTCTTGCCAGGACTGAAAACTAAAAGCTTTTTTCGCGTTCATGATGAAAGAAGAAGATAATGATGATCTTTCTTGATCTTCTATTCCTGTAATGTCTTGGGGAAGTGAAACCAGGGCAGCATGAGCCATATGTGACAAGTGACGAACTATACGGTTCATCGGGATGTGGCATGTTACAGCCACAGCCCACAGATACAACTAGAACTAGTTGTCCAAAAACAATAATATAAAAATTGGATTTTCTATATGGCTTTGCTTAGAGACGCCCAAATAGGCCCGCGGCCCGGCCCGGCGGGCCGCGGGCCGCTCAGGGTCAAGGGCCGGGCCCGGGTCACGGAAAATGCGACCCGCGGCCCGGCGGGTCCGGATTTTTCCGGATCCGGTGAGACGGCCCGGTGGTTCAACCGGTCGGGCCCGTCTTTCTTTTAAAAAAATAATAAATTTTTGCCGGAACCGGCGGGTCGGAACCAGCGGGCCAGATCCGGCGGGTCGAGGGCCGGGCCGGATTGATTTTTGATTTTAAAAAAAATAAAAAAAATATAATAGACTTATAAATTTTAAATAAAATATAATTTATATAAACTTATAAATTTTAAATAAACTACAACATTTATATAAACTTATAACTTTTATATAAACTTATAACTTTTATATAAACTATAAATCCCCAATAAACTCTAACTATAAACTCTAAACCCTAACAATAAACCCTAAACTTAAATAATAAACTTATCATAACCTATAAATTTATAAACTTAAACCCTAACCCTAATCCCTA
>JAOWBN010030599.1:0-10310 GCA_028565015.1 Pinguicula moranensis | reverse complement strand
AAACATATTCATTGCTTATGGTTAAATGGATTAGAAAAAGTTGATGCAATGTGTGATATCTCTGGGATTTCTGGGATAAACTTACACTTATGCTTGTGGACTAAATATTAATCGCCAATTAAAAGAAGCAAATAGCATTGCAGATTCTCTAGCCCAAATAGGATCGATAGGAACAAATCAAATATTATTCTAGGAAACTCATATGTCAAAGACAAACATAGTAAGATTGCATCTTGAGAGATGGAACTTTTCTTATACCATACAGTTGTAAAAAGGAAAGCAACTTCCTAATTTGGACTACAACATCAACTAGAATATATTGTTAAATTGAGTAAACCCGATTCAACAGTAAATGGGCCCGGACCCGACCCAATAGTAAACAGGCTCGAGCTCTGAATCCGAGTGCGCATATGAGCCAACTTACAATTGAATATGGATTACTCTCATAAAAATCTTAGTATCAAGGTGATTGATTGTAACTTATCAAAAAAATGGGTGATTGATTGTAAGTCCACAATATTTTATAAGTTGATTTATATTATAGTATTCTAACATATATTTGATGACAATTCTCTATGGTAAATAGACTAGTTCGGAGTTCTTTGTTGATAATCTTAATCTCTGTTGTGGAGATTATGCAAATTAAATCTCCTCAGGCCAAGCCGTAAGTCACGGCTATGAAGACTATGGCCCTGTTTTGCGCATGCCTTCTTCTACTTCTTCTACTACTTCTTCTTATTTTTAGAAGGGGAGGCATTTTGCGCAAGTACTTAAAAGATAATTATTTTTAGAACAAAGAAGTCTCGGAGGGTCCAAAAATTTTCGGAACCGCCGTGCCGAAGCCCCCCTCCCCCCGCCGTGCCGGAGCCCTGCCAAAGTGTCAGAATTGAGGTGTTTTTTTTAGAAGAAAAAAAAGCATATCAGGATGTGCTTATTTTTTAGAATGTTTACCTTCTTAAAATAAGAACAAGTAGTAGAAGGTTGACTGTGCAAAATACTCATTTTTTTAAGAAAATTATAATTTTAAAAATACTCATATTTATTAGTCAATTATAATTTTAAGAAAATTAAAAATGTTGATTGAAAGATGAGAATTTTGAATAATTGTTATTGGTTTGACTTTCAAGAAAGTGGGTAAATAAATAAGAGTACATTTTCTCTAATTTTTTAATTTTTTAATTTTTTAATTTTTTAAATCTGTTTCGATTTGACAAGTATTCTTTTTGTAGAGAAAAAAAATGCAATCATCTCGAAAACAAACTAACTTGCATGTCACCTGCTTTTGTGTGCAGACTAGTCCTTTTCGGAGGATCTGTCTTCTCGTGATGAGAGTAAACTTTCATCCGACTTTAAACATTCCCACTAGAAAAAATATATATAAAAATAGTTCCCTGGTTTCTACTTCTGACCCTACACTACAACAAATTGGTTCTAGTTTAGGGTTGAAAAATGATTTAAAACTACCAATTCCAAGGACCTTTTTAGGTACTATTCTTACATTCTTCTCTCCATATAATCATATAATTAGTAAACTTTTACCCTTCCGTATGACTTTCTTGATTAATCCCATCAAGAAATTAATAAGGTTGAGAATACAGAATGTAAGAAAGCATGAGTTCTTAAATGCCGAACCAGTTGACTGGTTGAGATGACAGTTGTTTGGGAGTGAAAATTGGAGATTCTTGCCAACTATATTGTTGGCTGGACAAAGTTTCACTAGTAATTGGGATCATTTTAAAAATAGAAAGACAAAGAGAATAAATCTCAGAATATATAGTAGCAGACTAGGTTGTTAATGGTCCATAAATGCGCGCACAAGATGCTTTTTTCCAACTCGAAAGGGAAAAACAAACAAATTTCATGATTAATAAATTAGAGCATGAAAATCTCCTATTAATCTACATGTAGTTGACCACCACACCAAGTAGAGAAAGATAGAGGTACGGTACGCAAGTCCCAGAGGGAGTGTGGTTGCGGTCAGTCACAACCTATATCAACTTCGTCAAGCTGATCCGGCATGATTTGGGTACATGCATGGTTATGCCTTGGCGTTTGCTATCATTGTGCAGCTATTTTTTATTTTTTAATTATTTATTTAATATTAAAAATTAAAAACATACTATCGTATCATATTGTCGGTCATATTTCTTGATATGACCCAGGAAATTTGCTGAGGGGGGGGGCAAATTTTTTTTGGTTTGAATAGAACTGATTAGATTGGTTAAATCAGTTCGAAAGTATGCGCGTTTAAATAATAAATGTTAGATAAAACTATCCGCAATTATATTAGAGAATTGCAAAAATAATACTATTGGAATTAGTTAACAGTTAAAAATAAATTATGTTACCAAATTTTATGAACATTGTCTCTTGCCTAGTGGCTGATGCATTGAGAATGCACCCATTCCATCCCAGGTTCTTGTCCAGGTTTTCCCCTTGATTTTTATTTTTTTTGTAAAAAGTAAGAACAGTAAATTTTCGCTGGGTTTCGAACAAAAGGCCTACCTCACCGAGAAACTTAAGTGGAGGTGCAAACCAACTCATCTAGGCGGATTTTTGAAAATTTACCCGAAGCATTATGTATAGAATCTAAGGGGGACCAAAATAAAAAAATAATAATATTTTTCCCTATAATTTGTTTTTGTTTTAAATTTGGGGGGACCATGGCCCCCTGGTCCCCCTCCCTCCGCCCCTGCACCTTCCGTGTTAGGTAGACCTAGCACGGTCCTTAATTGTGCTAGTTGATCCGGCACGACAGAACTTACAGAAATGATATAGCGGACGAACAGAAGTGCGTGTGGCCAACATAAATGGTGCGAAATAACTAAAATATCCCTGTGTTGAACTAAAGACATCTTTTTTTATCTGGCCCAGCTTGTAACTCGTTGACCCACTACTTTGCGCCTTGCGGCTTCTCTCGCTGTCGACGGAAAAATAAACTAAAACCAAAAACGGGATTTTCATTTCACATACCAGATTATGAAATGGACACATTCGACCCGACGATAGATGAGTAGGAATGGAGCTTATTGTGTTGTGCTTGTATTGTATAACAAAGAATCATTAACGCTTGGGGGCAGAGGTGGAGTAGAGTAGCTGGAGCCTGTGGGGCCATGTTTAGGATTTAGGGGAAAAAATATTTTTTGTCCAGAGGATAACATCAGTTGCATTTGTGGGCCCGTACAATTCAAAATTGCACTTTACCACCTTAGGTTTTCAAAAACGGGCATTTTTGGTTCCAATGGTCAATTTTGGCCTGTTTGATATTTTTTTTTTGAATAACAAAGGTGTGCGAAACTTCATCGGACTCGACTAATTCATAAAGTCTATGCAAAACGACCCTACACATGGATCGGGCAAATATCAGGCTTAAGCCCGTGGTCGTAGCCCCCAAAGAATTGTTTACATCCAATGAGAATTGAACATGAACTCTTGAGAGCAAGTCCAAGTCATATAGGTTTGGCTTATTTGATATTGTTAAAAGTAATTTATTAACAAATTAATTAAATAATAAATAAATAATAATATAAAACAATATAAAAATGTTTTGAAAATAATAAAGATAAAATCACTAAAAATATTATAAATTATTTTTTAAAATTATAAGTAAAAAAACAAAAACGAATAGTCTAGAAAAATAATGAAAACTTTTATAAAATGATTAAAAAATAGTAAAATATTAAAAATAATTATATAATAAAATAAGTAAATTAAAAATAAAATAACTATGAAATATTAGAAAGGTAAAGAATAAAAAAAGCAACAAGAATTCACAATTAAAATAAAATAAAATATTTGATTTATTTTTAAATTTTTATTTTTATTATTTTATTTTATTGTTTTCTTATAATTATGTCCCAAATCTTGACAATATTTTATCATAACGTTATCTTAATTTTTTTTTATTACGATTTTATTGTATTGTATAATTATCATACTACTGAAGTTTTTATTATTTTTCTAAATGTTATTTTATGCTTAATCTATTAAATATTTATTTTTACTATTATTTTTACTGAAGTGTTATATATTTTGTTTATAATATTTATTCGTATTATTATCATTACAATTTAAATTATTGCTGAATCACATGCAATAATAGGTTAAGCATGTCAAAATTGACAGTCGGGACCAAAAGTGCCAATTTTATTTTTTTTTAACTTATAAGAATAATAGTGTAATTTTGATTTCTAGAGGGACCAATAGTATAGTACATTTTATGATATACTTATGCGTCGTTGTCTGTCTGCGGTGTACCGAATTATTTAGCCCTATTTATTTGGCTCCTTTGCTACTCCGACGTGCTGTCCGGTCCGGAAATGCACACTTTTCCTCTCTCCCTTTTCTTTTGTTTGTTGTGTATGGCTGAACCTGAACACTGATTGGCTTGGGATTTAATTGACGAAAGGGAGAGTTGGGTTGTGGACTAAGGAATCAATTTCAATCATTACGAATTTTGATAAATGGACGAACCAACACACTGGGATATCGGAAATGATATAGCTCACAAACACGTACTAAAAACAGGCGCGTGCTAGGCACGGATATGGTGAAATGATCAAAATACCTTCGTATTAAATTCCGTGTTAATGTTTAACACAAAGGTATTGTGATCATTTTTTTCAAAATTCGTGCGTTCGTGCGCCATAAACGGTCGTGCGCTATATCATTTTTGGTGGGATATCGATTGGGAAAGAAGGAGGAATCGAGGGCACAAATCAGTCATTGATTATGTGGGAAAACCAGATGTAGTACAATTAATTATGTTTATCTATATTTGTTAAACATGTGTAACTCAGGTAGGATATATTCCGCTAATAAAATATCCGGGGTGAATAACGTCTTTTATATATAGATTTGGGGAATCAAAGGGCATAATAGAACAGGAACATCATTTTTTTAAATTACTATTTAGATGTGCAGAATAATCATCCATAGATAGGAATGTCTGGGAACCTAGTTGCTAAGTTGATGAGGAATTGAACCAAGATGAAGATGCAGAGTGCACTGCACACAAACTAAAATTGAAGGTAGATTGTTCAGCTGAAATTGAAGATAAACGGAGAGCACGCGATCCACATTAGATCGTGTGGAACTGTGGACTAGAATAGATTAGCTGGATCAAGTTGTTTTTACGCTTTTATTAGTGATATGACGATATATATAGCTGGATCAAGTTGTTTTTATGCTTTTGTTAGTGATATGATGGTATATATATGTAATTAATTGAATGTTTTTTAGAAGAAATACATAAAGGGGAAAAATTTCCACAATAACCGCTTTTCCCTTTTCCGAACGAGTTAAACCACAAATATAATTCAACCAATTTTGTTCACTGAATCTGAGTTTTTTACATGGTATCGGAGTAGGTTATGCTCACTAATTGACTTCCGCACTGATTGATAGGTTGATTTCAAGAATTGATCCAAATCTGAGAATTTGATTTATGGGAGACGTTAAGATTCGTCTGAGGGACTTGGAGAACCAAAGGAGAATAGAGATGAACAATCTGCTGGATGAACAATTGCAGGTTCACGGCTCAGATAGCCCAGGGATGCAATTGGTAACTGTGTTGCTGAACAATTCTAATTTTTTTTATATGGAAAAGTGCAATGCTCTTTGCGCTCGAAACAAAGATGAAGGTTGGGTTCGTCGATGGAAGCCTCACTAAGCCAGTCGCTGGAACTCCTCTGTACATGAAATGGAAGCGTGCGAACAGTTTGGTATGTTCTTGGCTTAGGAGTTCAATGACTCTAGAACTGGCTAAAAACTATATGTTTGTTCATGATGCACATGAACTTTGGGAAAGCCTTGAACAGAGACTTGGTACATCGACTCTCCCTCACTTATTTGAAATCAAGAGAGGAATAGATGTTCTCAGACAAGGGAACATGATTGTCGATGATTACTTTGGTAGGCTGAAATAGATGTGGGATCGATATGATCAATTGAGAGTGATTCCACATATAGGAGGACAGATTGGTGAGCTACTCAAACGGTTGAATAATGAGGACCGTGTGATGGAGTTCCTTATGGGATTGAATGATATATATGATACAGAGAGGAGCCAAATCATATACATTGAACCTTTGCCAATGCTGGACAAGGCATACAGTATGATAGTGACTGCATAAAAGCACCAAACTGATGGACTGAACACTGCAATGTTGGCTAAGGGAATGACTTGGAAGAGGGATGGAATGATGAAGCACAAAGGAGGATTTCAAAAGGAGGATAAATGCAATTTGAAATGTATACATTTTACCAAATCTGGACACATCATAAAGACATGCTTCCAGCTGAAGGGCTACCCTAAATGGTGGGATGAGCTGATGAAGAAGAAAGGAAAACCATACCATGCTGCTCATCAAGTTGATGTGGGTGAAATCAGTGGTACCACAAATACGCCATTGGATCAAACCAATGGAGGAATGGGGAATCTCTATGAAATGATTGAAAACATGCAGAAAGATATTCAGCGCCTCTACAAGGGGAAGGCCCCAACAGATGAGCAAAATGAAAAATTGATACGCAATATGGATCATTATGAAGATTTTGTAGGTACTAATGTTTTATCCTCATTGCGTTTGGTTAAAATTAATGATATTAGTCAGCATGAATGGATCATTGATACTGGAGTAACAAACCACGTGTGTGGATCTATCTTTGTGAAAAATATGCGTAAGTTCAATATACTTACACCTGTACGGTTGCCGGATGGTAGTGTGAAAGCAGTGGAATGCAATGGAGATGTTGAGTTGTTTGAAGGAATGATGTTGAAGTCATGCCTATATTTGTCTAGCTTTAAGTACAATCTGCTATCCATGAGAAAACTGTCTAAGTACTCAGGTTTTGGATTTCAAATTTATCTTGATTTTTGTCTGATACAGGACCTTGATTAACACAAGATCGTGGGAGTTGGGAAGGTGAAGAAGGAGTTATACATCATAAATGCTCCTTCATTTGATTATGAATAAATTTTGAAAGTTCAAGATTGTTTTTTTAGCTACTTAGTTCCTTCACATTCTGTAGAAAGGTTGCTTGTGAATAAGACTGATATCAGCAGTGTATGTTCTGCTGTGACGATAAATGTTTTACATAAAAGGATGAGACACCCTTCTTATGATGTAATAAGACATTTGGATAACTCTGTTGTTGATTCAATAAAAGGTGACCTTGATGAATGTGAGATTTGTCACCTTTCTAAACACTGGAAAGCAACCTTTGTGGACAATGTACATAGGCCTGAGAATTGTTCTGATTTGATCCATTTGGATGTGTGGGGACTGTATAAGAAAGCATCTCTGAGTGGATATCATTACTTTCTAACTGTTGTAGATGACATGAGCAGGTTTACATGGATTTTGATGTTTAAACATGACCAAGTGTCATAGTTGATTGAGAATTTTTTTTCATTGATATTAACACAGTTTTAGAAACATGTGAAGAAGGTGAGGACAGATAATGGTACTGAGTTTATTAATGCACAATGTGGTAATATGTTCAGTCATCTGGGAGTTGAACATCAAAGAAACTGTGCTTACACGCCACAACAAAATGGACTTGTGAAAAGGAAGCACAGAACACTTCTGCAGGTTGGTAGAGCACTGCTATTTCAGGCTGGGCTATCAAAAATGTTTTGGGGAGAGTCAGTTCTTACAACCACCTTCTTAATCGATCACTGGCCAAGCAAAATTTTGGGATTGAAATCAACATATGAGGTGTTATACCACAAGAAACCAGACCTTAGCTGATTGAAAGTTTTCGGTTGCCTATGTTATGCAGTTGATAGTGGTCCAGGTAGAGACTAATTTGATCCAAGATAACGCTGTGTAACATTTGTGGGATATCCAGTGGGTCAAAAGGGGTACAAAGTATACATTCATGAGACAAGAAAGGTGGTAGTATCAAGGGACATGGTCTTCTATGAAACTCGTTTCAACACAACCCTTCTGCATAGGTGGATGATGTTATATTGCCTTCTTGTATTCCTCAGAATGGTGATGATCACATGGAATCAATGGCCTCAAGGATAGAACATAATGCTGATACAGAAATAATAGAAGTGGAATCATCTTATAGTGCTGAAAATCCAACAGAATGTTCACCAGAGGAAAATGTGATTGCACAACTAGTGGTATTAAGTCATGAACAATTGCATCAAGGAGAAGTCAGAGAATTAAGCATAACCCAGCCGGAATGGAGGACTTTCACACATCATTCACCTGCAAAGATTCACCAAGGTTGTTCACAAATGAGTATTGTGATTTTCTGGCAAATATCTCAACAGTGACATAACCGAAACACTACAATCAAGCCAAAACAGATGTCAAGTGGATTGAGACCATGAGAAAAGAGCTAGCAGTCCTAGAAGAAAATGATACTTGGAAGTTTACCACATTGCCTGAAGGGAAGAAGGCAATAGGGTCGAAATGGGTATACAAAGTTAAATACAAACTAAATGGAACTATAGAAAGGTACAAGGCAAGGCTTGTGGCAAACGGGTACACACAAGTCGAGGGAGAAGATTTTGATGAAGTGTTTAGATCTATGGCAAAGGTGGTTACTGTCAGAATGTTATTCGCAGTGGCAACATCTAAGCATTGGAGCATCCAACAATTGGATGTAAACAATGCTTTCTTTCATGGAAAACTAGAACAGGAAGTCTACATGTTTTCACCTCTTGGATATGAAGCTGCGAAGAAAGGAGAAGTGTGCAAGTTGATCGAATCTCTCTATGAACTTAAACATGCATCGCACCAATGGAATTAGAGTTCACTGATAAACTACAAAGCTATGGTTTCAAGCAGTGTGGGCATTTCCCTGTCTTTTCACACTGCATACACCACAACAACATATTTTTCTCCTGGTGTATGTAGATGATGTGTTCTTGACGAAATGTCAAAAGTAACAAAGTATCGGGATGAGGTGTTTACAATTAAAGACATGGGAGAAGCAACATATTTCCTTGGAATGGAAATAGCTAGATCAAGGAATGGACTATGTATCAGCCAAAGAAAATACATCCGAGACTTATTACATGATTATGGTTTCTTGAACTACACTACAATGTTAACACCTCTGCCTCCAGGAATAAAATTTGAATCTGATGACAAGGATGAAACGCCTATCTGCCACGACCCTGAGAAGTACCATAGGGTGATTGGAATACTCCTTTATCTGAACTATACAAGACCGAATATTACATATGCAATTCAACAATTAAGTCAATTTGTTCATAGGCCAAGAGACTCACACTGGCATGCTGCAGTACATGTGTTGAAGTACCTAGCAATACATATCACTATTGGACTCTACTATCCTAGTGGGACTTCTCTGCAGCATATGGCATATAGTGATGACGACTGAGGAAGCTGCAGAACCACAAGACACTCACTGACAGGTTATTGCATCTTCCTTGGATCAAGTTTGATATCTTGGAAAACAAAAAAATAGGCGACAATATCTTGTTCTTCAGCAGAAGCTGAATATAGGGCAATGACTGCTACTGTCCGTGAACTACAGTGGATAGGATATATGTTGCAAGAATTCATAATAGAGTTCTCAAAACCAGTATCTTTTTCTGTGATAATAAAGCAAATGCAGAGATTACGGCTAATCCTGTCTTTCATGAAAAGACCAAGCATATCGAAATCGATAGCCATGTGGTCCGAGACAGGTATAAAATAGGAATGATACAACCGTTGCAAATTCGGTCTTCAAAACAACTAGCTAAATGTGTTTACAAAATCACTGCTAGCAGTTAGCTTTGGATTATTATTGTCCAAGATGAGCTTATGAAATGCTCATCTTGGGGAGGGGTTATTGGAATGTGCAGAAGAATCACCAGCTGATAGGAATGTCTCAGAACCTAGTTGCAAAGTTGATGAGGAATTGAGCCAAGATGAAGATGCAAAGTGCAGTGCAAATAAACTGAAATTGAAGGCAGATTGTTCAGCTGAAATTGAAGACAAACGGAGACCACACAATCCACATTAGATCGTGTGGACTATAATGGATTAGTTTGATCAAGTTGTTTTTACGCTTTTGTTAATGATATGATATATATATATATATGGGAGCGGATCCTCTCACCCAAGTTTTTACCCATTTTTACACCCACGATCCTGTTTATTAATTTGCTACAAAATCAACAGACATGATTAAAACCCATAGGATCTTCTCTTTCTTCTCTCTTTCCCTCGGTCAAAGATTGGTTTCTCTCTCTCTAGTTTTCTCCCTGAACTTCAAACTCATTTTTCCAAAACATGGTGCTTCTTTTGGGTTTAGGGAAAAAGAAAGAAATAAAA
>JAOWBN010030588.1:0-10310 GCA_028565015.1 Pinguicula moranensis | reverse complement strand
GAAGAGTCATTATTGACAATTCTTTTAGCTTTGTGCTGATAATGGACTAGAGCAAAATGACTCTATTAAATTCCAGTGCTTCTATTTACTGAAGTTGCTGAAATTCGATACATTTGACGCAATTCATATTGGGTCGCGACGGAAATGGCCTCTTTGTATAATTATAAGGGTAAGGTCGTGTACATCTGTCCCCCAGACACCAACTTAGTTGGTAATATACTGGGTATGTTGAGTTGAGTTGAGTTGTACTGCTACTCAAACTGGGCTAGTTGTGCTGATGATAGAAGGTCCACGTCCGGTTATTGCATGTTTGTAGAAGACAATCTATTCTCTTGGCAGAGTAAGAAACAAACAGTAGTGGTTCGTTCTACACCTGAGGCAGAATACAGAGCGACGGCCTTGAGTGTTGCTGAGATGATTTGGTTGAGATCAATACTTGTGGAACTCAAGATGAATCCCGACCCAAAACTAAAGTTGTGGTGTGACAGCAAAGTAGCCATTAGCATTACCAACAACCCAGTACAACATGATAGAACCAAACATGTGGAGATTGATAGGTTCTTCATCAAAGAAAAATTAAATTGCAGATTGTTGGAACTGAGTCACATAGTCACCAAAGAACAAGTAGCTGATGTGTTGACTAAAGGTCGTAGTTCCCTAAATCTTGAGAGACTTTGTAACAAGATGGGCTTAGTTGATATCTTTCGCCCATCTTGAGGGGGAGTGTTGGAACTGGAACAATGAATTGAATTATTGCAGACAACAACATGCAACAACATTTAATGCAATCCAAAGTCACGAAGAAGTAGCAGACACACACGTGAAGACGGAAAGGAAAAGTAGCATTTATTGCTTTGTATGCATGCGCTTGTATTAAGAGTTTGTAACCCTTCTTCTCTATATAAAGAGGAGTCGATGTAAGAAAATTATGAGAAGTGAGATAAAATAACAAGTCTTTCTCTCATTTTTTTCTGTTTAGCATTTTACAATTGCAGGTTTGTTAATAGGCAACTTTTCCCAGCCACGTTTGTGTAGTGTCTCTTTAGTCTCTGAAACAGAGAACCATTCGTTCTTTAGTTTCACTTTCACCATTTCATCGATTGGGGAACTCTGCTTCACCCGAACAAGGATTCACGCACAGTGCATTGAGCTGCGCCCTGCAGTATTGTTATCCAGACGAACAAATGTCCCAAAGTTTGCAACAATCTTTTGGAAAAAATTAGCATACCAGCAGTATAAGGGAGTTCCTCTAATTTTCAACCACACAGCACGAGTCTCATATTGTCGTTCTTTTCTCCACGGCCGAGCCCCCACTAATCCAATACACCCGCCGAAGCCAATCTCATTTTCTAGTTTATTTACAAGTGCATCATTTGGATAGAAGATCATCACCTCCCCACCTTCCAGACGAATTAGTTTACATTCAGTCAGACCATGAAGTTTCATTAGGATTGAATTCTCCTCCACATCATCCATCAGTATTCCGATGATACAAGATTCTAGCCATTTTGCCTCCTGAGGGTCTACTTCAAACTTCATCACTCCTCGAGGAGGGGGTTTAATGGTCACAGAAGGCCTGAAATCACCAGGTAATCTTACAGGAATTTTCGCTTTATCTTTCACTTCATCCTATGTTTTCTACAAAGAATGTGGTCTAACATGCCTCACCAATACCTTACAGGATCCTAACCATAAACCTGTCATACGTTTCTCCAGGTCGAGCACATCTGGGATAGGGCAAACCAAACAAAGCCGAAACATCGACCTATTGACAGCTGATTTTGAGGGAAAAAGACATCACTGATCTCACCAAATATCACAAACATATGTCTCAAATCAGCCTTGGAACTAGTTGTCGGAAGGTTCAAAACATGAAAGGAGTCGCACTCTGCATGAAGGTGCTGGATGTGCACCGGCAACATTGGGCGAGACCTTTCTTCAACCTGATTATCTGTCAATTGTCTGTGCCTTCATCGTTGCACTTCCCACCCTTCCTCAATTTGCGTAGGTCCCTCCATCACGACATCTGGTTTGTCCCGTATTGCTACAGGATTTGGCACTTGCGGAATCAGTAGCGCTTCTGACTTTGGAATCATTTCATCTGATATAAACATACTACCACATCTACTACCATTAGCCACCTCCCATTGTTCACTTCCAACCTCCACACAGACCTTCTCTTTCATTTTATCCTTGCACAGTAAACCCCATCGACCACTCGCGGGTTAGCTCCCTCAACCGCGTGAGATGGTGGCACATGACCCTTGCCCGACTCAATCGACCCAACTATGTCCACCGCAGTATCATCACTTCCCTTCACCACCTTGCCATCAAGCACTATACCACGAGAACCTCCATCGCCAAAGCTCTTCCGTGACTTCTTTTCCTGACTCTGCACTCGTTAGATATTATTGAATACAAAAATTGCTTATAATCTATAATCCATATTCATACCTTTGGTCGGACACGGGATGAAGTCTAGATTTGAATCATATGGGGATAGATGTTAATTAGTGAAACTATTTTTCATACAAAAAAAAAATTACATATCAAATAAAAAAAGGCAACTAGAACCTCCATCCCTGTAAGGCTGTAACCTTCATTAAAATAAAATCTTTGCCAGGGAAAGATTTCCAACCCATCCAAAATCTTACAGTTTTTCAATCAAGAATCCTAAATTTTGACTCGCGAATCAATAGATAAAAAAACATTATTACAACCATGGAAAGTCAGTGATTGTTTACAGATATGTTGTTACGAAGGTAATGACATACCAAGTAACTGACAGAATTGAAAAAATAAAGAACTAAGCACCAAGAGTAATTACATAGTTCGGTTTCAACTACCTATTCTATGGGGCTTTGTCCAATATAAAAGATTTTACTATTAAAGTAGACTATACAAACCCTCATAATTCACTCACCCCCAACGAAGCACTCGAGTTATCCCTTCGAAGTGATATGTACTGGAGTATCAACCTGCAACATCAAAATATCCAGTGGCTAATCTTGTCAGGGGGAGATGTACAGATCACCCAAGCAATACAGATGTTCCACGTACTGTTCTGGAAGTACAAAAGGATAAGGAGTGGGTACATGCAATGAAAGCTGAAATGGAGGCCCTAGAAAAAAAATCCACACATGGAAAAAAATGTGAATTAGCTACGGGCAAACGATATGTTAGATGCAAGTGGGTATTCACCATAAAACACAAAGTTGATGGATCAATTGAAAGGCAAAAGGCACGACTCATGGCTAAGGGATACATCCAGACATACGAGATTGATTACTCCGAGACCTTCTCTACAGTCGCCAAGATTGACACAATTCGGGTTCTGTTCTTTGTGGTTGCAAATCTGGATTGGTCATTAAATCCGTTTGACGTCAAGAATGCAATTCTCCATATAGACCTTGGGAGGAAGTATACATGTCACATCCACCTGGATTTTTCGAGACATTTGGAAGCAATAAGGTATGTAAGTTAAAGAAAGTATTGTATGGGCTAAAACAGTCACCCCGAGCATTGTTCAGACAATTCACAATGGCCATGAAGAAATATGGATATAAGCAAAGCAACTCTGACCATACCTTGTTCCTGAGGAGAACTGATGATGTGTCTGATTATCTATATCGACGATATAATTATCACCGAGGATGACTTATCAGAGATAGCAGAGCTGAGAAGGAACTTATTCAAAGAATTCGAAATGAAAGATCTTGGAGAGCTAAAGTATTTTTTGGGTATAGAGGTAATAATATCACACAAAGGAATCTCTATATCACAAAAGAAGTACATTCTGGACCTTTTAGCAGAAACAAGACTCATAGATTGCAGGCCAGTCGATATTCCAACCATAACAAATCATAAGTTACAAATGGTAGAGGGAGAACCCCTAGCTAATAAAGAGAGGTACCACCGACTAATGGGAAAGCTAATCTACATAGCCCATACTAGGTCTGACATAGCCTATGCAGTTGGGGTTGTCAGCCAATTCATGCATAGCCCTCAAGAAGATCATATGGAAACAACTTTGAGAATCATTCGCTATTTGAAAGGATCTCCTGGGAGGGGAATAAGCTTCACAAAAATGGTAATCTAGATGTCTATGGATACACTGATACTGATTGGGAAGAAAATCATATGGATAGACGATCGACAGCTAGATACTTTATGTTTGTCGGAGAAAACTTGGTGACATGGAGAAGTAAGAAGCAAAAAGTGGTTGCCATGTCAAGTGTCGAGGCAAAATTTCGAGGGATTGCTCGGGGACTAACAAAGATCCCGTGGTTAAATAAATTACTAGTCAAGATAGGACGACCAGTATTGGGAACATGTAAGTTGTGATGTGACAGTTGAGCTGCAATCAGCATCTCTGAAAATCCGGTACAACATGATCGGACAAAAAACGTTGAAGTAGATTGACACTTCATCAAGGAGAAGCTTGAAGAAAAAATTGTGCGTCTACCATTCGTCAGATCTGAAGATCAATTAGCAGACATCCTAACTAAAGCAATTGCAAGCCAAGCTTAGCTTTCACAAAAGCACTGTGAAAGTTAGGAATTGGAGATTCCCCAATTTAACTTAAGGGGAGTGTTAGAATAGAATGGAGGAAATCTCAGCTAATGTAAAGGAAAGGATCAATTATAAATAATCCTTTCCTAATCTCTTGAGAACCTCCCTTATTTAAATCCACAATTATCTATTTAACAATATGTACACAGACTAATCAAATACAAGAATTGAAATCTCAATCTACCTTCTTGTAAACATGCTCCTCGATTTAGATAATCAGCCATTTAGTTCAAATTTCCTTTTGTTGCATTCACTCCCATGTTGTATCTGATAAAAGAGCTTGCTCTCTGAATCTTATTACATTACACCTGTGGAGGTGGGACAAGACAAGATCAAGGTGTCTCATTTACAATTCGCAAATGATACAATTCAACTTGGGGAAGATGTCTCGCTTTATGAGGCTGATAAGTTTTGTTTCACTATTTATATACTTTTGTATTGGGTTTAGAGTTTTTCCATAAATATATAAATTATGTTGGTATTTTTATTCTGGACTTTTTAGAATTTCAAATATTAATGAAATAATTGTATTTGATTCCGTACCTTTTTTGTTAAATAACTAACCTTTGTCTTTACTCGAGTTTTGTTAATATTTAAATTTTGGTCGTCGTTTAATTGACAATTAAAAAACTTCGAACTACATAATTTGATTAAATACAATTAGTAAGTGAACGACAAATTAAAATGTAGAAATGATAGATTGATGCCAAAGTTACCAAGATATTGTTAATCTTTTTAGGTAAGTTAATACTAGAGAAACTAGCTTTGAGAAAAGAATATGTGATATGACAAATATAGCGGGATAGAGGAGGGATCGAAATTTTTCGTAAAAAACACAGATAGCGTATGATATTATCAATGGAGGATCTAAAAACAATTAGGGGGGCAATAATGCTTTTTTAGGGGTCCTATTTTTTTTATGAAGTAATTGTAGAAACTAGAAATTTTGAATATTCCCAAAATACTATATTTAAATGAAATACTACTAAAATTTAGTTCAAATACATTAAAAAAATAATTTCAAATATATTTAAGTTTTTTTAGCCCCAAATATAATCAAAGGTATCCAAAATAATTTGGGAGGGGGCCAAGCCCTTTCCAACCTGCGTAAACAATTCCTGCTCACATTCACACACTTTCACCATATCAAATACTTCATCAAAACTGCAGCTAATACAAATTTCTCACTTATAATCTATAATCCATTTTCATAACTTTGACCGGAGTCGAGATTTGAATCATATGGGGATAGATGTTAATTAGTGAAGGGGAGATACTATTGGGGATTGGCCGTGAAACTATTTTTTTATAAAAAAATTACATATCAAATAAATAAAATCTTTGGCGAGGAAGATTTCCAACCAATCCAAAATCTTCCAGCGTTTCAATCAAGAATCCTAAATTTTGACTCGTGAATCAAAAGATAAAAAAACATTATTACAATTGTGGAAAGTCATTGATTGTTTACCGATATGTTGTTACGAAGTTAATGACATGCCAAGTAACTGACTAAATCAAAAAAATTAAAGAACTAAGACACCAAAAATGATTACATATTTCTCTTTCAATTACCTATTCTATAGGGTCTCGTCCAATATAAAAGATTTCACTATTAAAGTACATCATACAAACCCTTGCAATTCACTCCCCCCAACGATAAAGAATTATTTCCTCTCAAATATGATCCTACACAAAAGGTTCTACCCCAAAAATTTTTACAATAGTGAATGACCTGACCAATTTCTTGTTGAAAAACTTATAAGAGGCAAATCCACGTAATTCCTTTCTCATGATGTGTTGTCAATCCTTTCCATTCAGCGTGCTTTGAGACACTCCATTAAGTACTCAATCTCACCCAGTGACAACTTCTGTAAAACGCTCAACTCATGTATGGAATTCTGTTTGGGATCGAAGGGTGTGGCTCAAACCCTGGATGTGTCAATTTTTATACCAGTTGAATTATTTCACAAGGACAAGTCTTGCGAGTTACCCAAACTCGTACCTAAGACTTTCCTTCACCATAAAACACTTGGTAGTAAATCTCGAACGTACATAAATCCTAGACCAACTAGGATTGTTCACATATTTGATGTTCACCATATCCTTAGTCATTCTCTTATATTTGTTTCCCAATTTACAAAACTCCTGCCTTGTGTGGATTCTGTGAATCCTATGCATGTGAGTGGTGACATGTCAATGCATGTGTTCTAATATTGTCATATCCGGAGTCTGAAAAAATTGCTTAACCAAGTCACCAAGACTTGTTGGTCCCATTGTCACCACACGTTGGATGGCATATAGCAAACTAGTTAATTAGGCTTCAACTCATGATACTACTCCAAATTGTAGCTCATCAAGTCATCACACTCAGAACGACACATAGGTGTGATGTTACAATTCTAGTGTGAGCTTGAGTCCATCATCAATGTCAACCCAAATGCTAGAAAGCCTAGGCGTAACTCTTACAATCTCCTCCTTTGACTTTGTGGCTCAACCTCAATATATCAGCACAAGACTGATGACATTACATTTAACAACGCCACATACACAACACCAGTGTCTTCACACTTCTCCCCCTTTTGTCCATATATAGACAAAGTGAACGAGAGCCAAATACATAGCGTGAGACATACCAAGGCGTCAAAACACCTCCTGAACTGTGGCCATAAGCATTCCCTTTAATAAAAACTGACAATAATAACCATCGAGGGAGTGCCCCGAGTCGAGAGATCACCTAATGGCAGCATATGCCCATGGATTTTCAAAACTCTTCAAAATATGTGGCATCCAGAGGCTTTGTGGGAATATTTTCCAGTTGAGGTGATGTGTCCACATGTTCTATCTGAATGACTTTGCTCTCCACCAAATCCTGAATGAAATTTTAATGAATATCTATGTGCTTGGTTCGAAAATATTGCATTGGAATTTCGATAATGTTGATAGCACTCAGATTGTCACATAGTAACAACACATCCTACTGAGCAAGACCAAGTCAGTCAGCATTTGCTTCATACATAACAGTTGAATGCAGCAACTTTCGGAAACAATGTATTCAGTTTCAGCTGAAGACAAGGAAATCAAATTTTGGTTCTTGTTGTACCATGATACAAGATCGTCCCCAAGATTGAAACACCATCTGGTGGTGCTTTTTCTGTCATTGATATTGTCGGACCAGTCAATGTTACTGTATCCAAACGTAGATAGTCTGGACTTTTTCAAGTACCAGATACCATAATCTATTGTACCTCACACGACCCATTATCCCTATTTTTATTCTTATTAGTAGTTGAAGGGTTATTGTTGATAATTGAGAAGGATGTCAGATTGGAAAATTTTAAAGTCAAGTTGGGTGTAGGAGACTTTCGTGTATCGCATCTTCATTTCACAAACATTGTTATTTTTGGAGACCCAGACATAGAGAATATGTGAATGGTAAAGACTATCTTGAGACTTTTTGAGCTAGCTTCATGGTTGCGGGTAAACTTTAATAAGAGCAAGTTGATAGGGGTGAATGCAAATGAGGAAGCTCTAGCGTTATTAGCCCTGACGCTTGTCCTTTCAACTATTCGGAACTAAGGGTTGGAGCATTGCAGATCCGATTATCCTTGTCCTTTCACGTATATGGTCTAATGGGTTGGAGCAGTGTCGAACCGATTATCCTCTTGGCAGCATGTGGTTGAGGTGCTTACAACAAGATTGCCATCTTGAATTGCAACATCGGCGCTTGTCCTTTCAAGTATTTGGGGCTAAGGGTTAGAGTTTTACATATTCGATTATCCTCTTAGCAACATATGGTTGAATTGCTTAAGATAAGATTGTCATCTTGGGAAAACAGATTTCTATCAATGGGGGGTCTATTGGTACTGGTTAAATCACGTTGTATGACAAGGCTTGCCTAGTCAGCCATTTGTCCGATCTGCCTGGAGAGTCGTACGGGTGGGTCCCTGTGGACTAGTCGGCAAATAGTCGAATACCACCGGTCATCCAAAAAAATAAGTGTTAAGAAACCCATGGGTATTTAGTGTTGCTTCCTTTGGGGTGAGAGGAAAGGTGGACCGAGGAAGATTGTTTGGTGGGTTGGCTAAATGTGTGCGTGTCACGCGAATGTAATGGGTTAGAGGTGCGAGAGTTGGATACTTTAATAAAACCTTGTTGTTTAAATGAGTGTGGAGGACACTTGTGGATAAAGTGAGCTTTTGGAAAAAAGGCTATGCAAGCTAAGTACAAATCCTTGGAAAATCTCCTTGATGAGGGGGAAGGCGACCCTTCGAAATATGGTGGAACAAGCAGTCAATTTACATACTTGTTTACCACCAATTTGGGGAAGCCATTGACTTCGAGGGTAGAGGTGTTTCTTTGGCAATTACTACAGGGGAGGGGGCCAACCCGAGATAATTTAATTAGATGGGGCGTGGTTTGATTCCATCGGAGTTTGGGCTTTGAGGCACAGGCGTAGAAACTATATCGCATCTTTTTTCACCTGTCCGTTCGCATATTGTATTTGGTCCTTTGCCATAGTTTGGTCTGGATGTCATATGTGGGCCACCAGGAGGAGGCGTCTCAATTTATATCTCACATGGGCCTGGTTTGATGTAAGGCAGGTAAGCAGGTGTGGCAAGTAGTCTTGGGAGATCATAAGATTTTTCATGAGGTGCAATACGATGAGGGGAGCGGGGACGCGTGAAGATGATTAGATGACGGTGCGGTTTTGTTGCACAATTTTTGCTTAATTGATCGTGGTATCTCCTTGTATGACTGGTTGCGCTCAAGGGCCTAGAAAAAAAATAGGGTGGCTAAAAAAATTTTTAGGGGCATAAAGTTCTAAACTATTTTAGGTCATAAAGGGGTCATTAGGCAATATAGAGAAAATATGACAATTATTTAAAGAAAATGTCTACTCTCTCCTAAAAATGAAAAGAAGCAAAATCAAATAAAAGACAGATAAAACTACCCTTAGTTTGGGCATAAAGAACAAAAATAAAACAGAATAGAAAAAACACAGCTCTTTTTCCCTACTAATTTTTTTTCTTCTTACCGACAGATTTTTCTTCTTGTTCCCTAAAATTTTCTTCTCCAGCTGCAGTTTAAGTGTGGGCTAGGGCCCGGCCTGACCCTCCTCCCTAGATTTGCCCATAGTTGCGCTGTTCTTTGGAGTGCTCTGCCTGTTCTTGCCACATTGAGTGGCATGGAGAATAGCTTATGGGTTATGTTTTATATTTGGTAGTTTTATCTGCATACTAACACATAGAAAGTATATATTATATGGGCATAATCGTGCCTGAATAGATTATTAACTGATAAAAAAAAAAGATTCATCCTAAATCTTCCAATGCTTCAATCAAGAATCAGGATGATTATTGGTTTTTATTTTCGATTTTTGCCAAAGTCAAAATCGAATCTATAAGGGTTCTCTTTAAAGGAGGTCCAACAAAATTATTTTTTTGGAGAGGGGGCCCTGCCCCTCCCCTAGATCCATAGTTGGGATAACAACTTAAAACCTTTATTCAACATTTTTTTCAACAAAACAATCAATTCAAGAGAAATTATCAATTGCCTAAAATAACTTTTATCAAAAACAAAATGTTTAAAATAATTTTTTAGCACACATCAGATCATAGATTAGAGATGTCTTTTTTAGGTTGGATAGTCTTGGACCCGCAGCCTTGACCTGTTGGGTTCATGGATCTAAACACATACATGTGGGTTTATAGGGACAAGTGATTTGGTGGATAAGCCCC
>JAOWBN010030577.1:0-10310 GCA_028565015.1 Pinguicula moranensis | reverse complement strand
GAAGACTTCACTGCAAAATCATCAGAAGCGCCGTCAGTGATTATATGGAACGAAAGAGAAATTCAGATTTGCTCGACAAAGAAGACAAGCGGCGAGATTTGAGGTTTCCCTAAAGTCTGAGGATTGGGCCATCTTTACCTGTGTTATCTTACTTCATGAGACTGTCTGGGCCGAACAAATGGGCTGTCTCATTATTCTAATCTGGACATTTTCTTGACAAATTCTGATGTTGGGTCGATTCTGAGTCTGGGCTTATACGATTTATTGGGCTTCGTTATGCTTGGAATTTTCCTTTTATTTATTATTTAAATTTTCGTTATCCCTCGCTAGTCAGCTGAAGCGACAGCGGTATGGGGCATTTATTTTCTTTTTTGTTATTTCGATCCAAGCTTCACGTGCTCTTTAAATTCCACACTCAACTTGCGAGGGGGTGTTGACTGTATACAGTCCACATCAGACCAGATTTACAAATGCTCCAGTAACCACACATGATACAGCATTCAAGGAGAGCCAACTACTGTTATTTTCCTTATCCTACAACCACACATGACGACTAGGTATGTAATCATGACGGTCATCTATTATTTTCCTTATCCTACAGTGGTGGGTAGTTCGATGGATCCGACTGCTGTTACTTCAAAACCTCTAAATCCTTGCAAGAAGTGGTGATGGCCTGGATATTGGTACCGTACAACCCCATTTGCTGATAGGCGACTAGGGACAAGATATCAGATGCACTTCCTTCGTCGATGAAGACTCTGTCCAATGTATACCCGTTGATTTGACTGAGATGGTCATCGGACGATAGTTTGGTTCAGAGGTTCGAAGATCGATGTCATTGAATTGTATTGGAGGCCATGTATGTATGCGTGCCCCATGTTGGAATCTCTGTTGTTCCCTTTTTCATGAGCGGTTGGTTTCTTCTGTGGCGGGACCGCCGATGATCATGGCAATCTGAGCTTTTTTTTCTTTTTGGGTTATTTTCCCTTTTATCTTCACCTCGGGTCCAAGCATGACAGTGTCTCGTGTTTGGATCATTTAGTTCATGTAATACCCATTCAGTCAGGTATCCCTCTTGAACCAGTCATTTTAGCTTGTCTTTCCTATTCCAGCAATCTTCTGTTGAATGTCCATCGTCTGTGTGGAATTGATAATAACGATCCTAGAATTGCTGCAAGAGTTGGGACTAATTTCCCTAGGGGTGTTGAGAAGTTCGAGATGTTCGATGGCTCTCATGATGTCTGCGCAAGGTATCCAAAAGGTGTGATACTCTGGATATTTTATCCATTTGGGGGTTTTCTCAATCTTCTTTACAGTGTTTGTGGGGTTTGTGCTTTTGTCCCTCCTCGGATTGCCACTGTTTTTGTGGTGGTTGATTTTCTGGAAGCGCTCTTTCTAGCCGTGGTGGCGCTCCTATCTTGTCGTGATGAATATGTTTTCCACACATCACACTCAGCTTGTTGTGGATAGCGGGTGCTTCATCCATCAATGTTGCAGCTAGGAGGGCGTATTGAAGTCCATGGATTAAGGCGTTAATCCTTAGAGGGAAGGATAAACTAAGGGTCTTTGTGCATGCTTGATTGAATCGGTATATGTAATACTGTAAAGGTTCTTCGGGTTTCTTTTAGTATCTGATTTTAGTAAATGTACTAAAGCTCTTTTCACCTTTTGTTGAGTAGCAAAAGCTTGAGAAAATCGATTCATCAATTCTCCAAAATTTCAGATAGATTCTTCAGGTAGTGAGAAAAAACAATTTTGAGCGACATCAGTCAGTGTTAGGGTGAAGATCCTACACGCAGCAGCTTCTATCACATATGTCATTTCTATGTGCAGCATAATAGATTTTATATGTTTTCAAGGGTCTATCTCTCCTAATTATTTGGGTAACCTGTCAAGCATGGCAGGTACAGGGGTCACAACTTCTTGTTGGATACTTTTACAAAATGCTTTACTCAGGGTTATGGCAGCTGCTGAACCAAGGCTTTGCGTAGCGGAGGTCCAAAGACAAAGTCCCAAATCTGGTTCTAGAACTCAATCTTGAGATCATACACTAAATGACTTAGATTTGTATCAGTAGTACTTGACTGATCGGAGGGGACGGATGTCGGAGTTGCTCCCTGAGTCTGTGCTAAAATATTTATGGGGTTTGATCGCTGTTGATAGGTGACATCCTTGGGTCGGGAACTGTTATTGCGTTGCTCCATTTTCTTTTGGGTAGCAACTTTTTGTACAGGTTCCCCTTCTTTTCTATCTCTGTTCGGTTGCTACCCTCTCCCATTTTTCCCCATTCTCTTAAGATGGAGCCTCCTTTTATAGTTGAATTTTGGCCTGTTTGTCCGTGTGTGGGACAAACAACTCAGGTGGTCAGCTGTTACTTCTCCAGGCATTCCATCACGTGTGTAATGTGAGGCGGGAGAATAATTCTCGCCTAGGCCATTGGGTGGGTTGGGGGAAGATTTCTCTGTAGGTTGTACTGAAGAGTTGAGGAGGTGGGCTCTTGTGCATTTTCCTGGGCTACACCACGCCTCATGTTTTTAAAAGCATGACCATTGTTGGATAGAGGGTTTCACAGACGTTGACTTAATCTTATCGATCGTTGTTAGACGTCTAGTTATTTTATGTTTGTCTGTCCAAATTTGGTTACCTGGTGCATTAAAAAGTAAAAGGTGATTGTATTATCCAGTGTTGGAGCAAAATTTCATGAAGTTGCTCGTGGCGTATGCGAGATTTCGTCGCTTAGAGGTCTCTTGGATGAGCTTGGTTTCCACGAGATGATGCATCCAATTTGCTTTGTGATAATCGTGCTGCTATTACTATCTCTCACAATTCTGTGCAAAATGATCGAGCAAAAGATATTGAGATTGGCAGATATTTTATTAAAGAAAAGTTTAGTGAGGATTATTGAACTTCCATTTGTCTGCTCTGAAGATCAACTGGTGAATGTCTCAATAAAAGTTGTTTGAAGTATGGATTTCTATAATGCACTTGGTAAATTGGGCATGCGGGAACTCTAGTGCCCAATTTGAGAGGATGACGAAATTTTGGATTCAGTAGTTGACTAATGCTCTATATACTAGAGTATTATTAATTGTACAATTGATACGAAGTAAACTGATCAATAAAGATTTTTCCTAATCTACATCTTTAGGTTGAAAATAAGTTTGATGAACTAATTTCATCAACAAAACACAGAGGTCAAGTTTAGAAATCCTCCTCTTTTACCACTTTGAATCAACTTAGTTTTCTTCTCAATTTGTCGATTTTCAAACAGAAGTGCTTGACAACTCTGAGAGTACTTGGACAGTTGGACTGGACTTTTTGATATGGAGGTCCATTGAGGACTCTTTTTGGATCTGGTAATTATAGATACTTGAGCTTTTAATTTATTGAATAAATTTCACATTCCCGTGCTTTTACAGTCATTATGTCAAGAAAAATTAAAAAAAAAAAAAAAAAGGGCTTCTCTAGATAGAAGGCCCTAAATCCTAAACAGTAAGGCCCGTCCAACCAGTTTACAAAATAGTTTAAAATCCAAGTGGATAATTTGAGAGACCACGATTTTAATGCTCACAACAACACAGGCTACACTAGACAAGGGTGTGGGCGAGTCTAAAATGACCTGTGTTGTGAGTGTGTTTATATGAGAAAAAGAAGACAAAACCACTTTGTGTACTGTGGAGATTGTTTCCTTAAAGAAGAGCACTCCCCACTCTGGCCTCTGCTTTAGGAGTTTTACTCTCTCTTTTCTTTTTCATCCTTTTCACATGTGGCCTGACCCAGTTTTAATTTGCGGAGGGACCAGAGTAGACCTCTCACCATGACTGCTGCATGACTGATACTGCCATTCGACTACCCCACAATGATATAAAATTTTAAGAAAAACAAGGGGTAATTTTTCTTCATTTTTTTCTTTTTCTCTAGTACCATAATTGGACATAGTTAACAAACATGACCACCACAGATGATGGATGATGTTACCATCTGTCGATCTTCCAAATATTGCCTTGTTGTCCATTTGTGTGCCTCCTGCAGAAAAGGTCACTGACAGATGATAGATGATGGATGATGGAATTAGAGAAAGGAGAAGCTTGCAAACAAGCACCAACCAGAATCCACAACGTGAGAAAAAAAAAAGTTATCATGATCAAGAAGAGGGAGGGTCCATGCCCATTACCTTGAATGCATGTGAAGCAGTACAAGCACAAGCGTAGGGGCTCACCTGGTTTCTGGGTCAATGTCCTTCTTGAGCATTTGCAACTTGCTCGGCGACATCCCAGTTTCCTGTCTTCAATCAAGTGTCACACCCAACAAAGGAGAATCTGATGGTTAGGTACAAAAAAATCTTTTGGTGGGCGATGGTAGTCAATACAGAATCTTGGAAAATAATGGCATAATGGAAACTGTACGTGAACATTAGAAAACGAAATCAAAAGTTGAATAGGGAAAACTTTATCCCAAGAGAACATATGAGATGGAAATGTGCATAATCAATCATTAAAAATATATACATAGTATAGTACCATAGGTGGAGCTAAAACATAAGTACTAAGTATGGATAGGAGAGGCTGGAAGCCGTTCAAACTCATTCTCTCCAGGAATAAGGAGCGCGCTCAACAATGAGATAGTCTTGTCTTATATCTTTCACCACTCGAATTTCATCATCAATGTACAACGACTCGAACCTGCACGGAAGATGATCACATGGATTCAACTGTCTAAAAAGAACAGAAAGATAGGAAAAGAATTGCGGTAAGGTAGACAAAGGGAATACTGTTTGGGCTGGGAGTTGAATTGATTATACAACGGTCATTCTGATAGCTAACAGGAAGCAGGTTCATTCTAATTAGTGTGAGAATAGATTCAAACAATTTTAAAACAATGAAACCGTGGAATATTACAACTGATTAGAACATAATTTAACATATTTTTTGTGAATTGGATCCTAATAGAGCTTTGTAGTACTGATGCTTTTTCTGTGTATACATGCACTCAATCTCCATGCGTCGATGAAGTAGTTTCAGGGCTTTCATTAGCCATCCCAAACGAAGTTATAGAAAACAAACCAAACATACCCAATAAAATCCCGCCCTTAGGCAAGGTCAAATTAAAAATAGAGGGTAAGATACTTTTTTTCATATCATGAAGTCCGGAACTATTTTTAGTTCAACTAATTCATGGGATTAGTGCGCGACAATCCTACACATGAACATGTTACTGACGAGCCAAGAATTCCCCGAATTTGGAGGCTCGACGGTCGTAACCCCAATAAATTATTTGCCCCCAATGTGAATTGAAACCTAGACCTTTTCTAAATATCCAAGTCATCGACCACCAGGGCAGTCCGCTTAAGATACTAAAATGGGGTGGTGATTTAAAAAATATATATATGTACATATATAAGCTAGAACATATATAGGGGATTGCCTCCTCCCTTCTCCCTGAGTGCCTAACAATGATATATTAACAAGCAAATACTGAGTAAGGGTCTTATCAATTGAACAATCCTTGAACATCGAAATCTGTTGTTCAAAACATTTTAACTAGTCCTTTAAATCAGGATTTTATCATTAGATATCATGAAGTCACCAGGTTCCTGTGTAAATTTGTAATGAACCTTCCAGAACTTTCAGAATGGGGGGCTACATCGAGGAGAAGCAGGAGACGTGGGTGAAGCACTAAGGAGATGAGAGGAAATGAGCTGTTAAAACAGTTGAAGAATCGCTGAAAATATTTGAGACGAACAATGATGGGCACACGCTTCTATTAGTATTGGCTTTTATTAGTATTTGTTTTAAGTAATGTTGTTTAAAGTGTTAAGACGTTTTTATTAGTTTCCGTTAAATACTTGGAGAATGTGCCCTAAGAGGCAAGTTGAATGTGAATGAACTCTGTTCCTATTCTCTCTCTTCCTCTCCCTCGTTTCTTCTACTAGTTTCTTCTCTGATCTCTAGCTTTTCGTAGTGAATCCAACTAGATTCATTACAAAAGTTACTTATCCAAAAAAAAAAAAAAAAGTTTGCAGCATGTAGTAAGAGAATAAGGCCCCTTACCAACCCTGACCAAATGGTGGCAGAGGAAACTCCCAACCCTTACCTCGTAGAACAGCACTTGTAAATCTGTAGAAGGAATAGGAAAATAAATGTTAAAGATATGTAGCTTAGCTTTGCAAGCAGTAACAGAACCAATATTCATACATAGCCTTTCCCTCAACTAAAAGATGTTCAGTCCACTCCTATAGCTAACATATTCCACTCATCCACATGTTAGCATCACAAGTATACAATATGACACCTTAAGGATTCATAGCTTGCCAAAACTAACTTAGAGTTTTCTTATCATACCATATTTCTTTTTCGCCTACATTGAATGATACAGGTGTAGATTTCCATAACTGGCTTCATACTTCCGAGAATCACAATAATCCCCAATAGCATGTATAAAGTAACATAAGTTCAACTAAGAGAAATGATGGGAGAAATTGTTGGTGACATGGTGGAAGAAGTCATCTTTGAATTCTAAATGTGATTTTGACTCAAATCTGTGCAGACTGCACCTGAACTTCCAAAACTATTTACCATGTTTAATTAATTTTAATGAGGTTTATCCTCAACCTTATTTCTCCAATTTAATCCGACGATTTTCTTGTTAGTGAGAAAGGCAAGGAGGCAATCAAGGACAATCCAAGATACAATTAAGGAAGTTTGTTAGCATAGATTGAAATGGAAACATTGTAATTTATTTGTTACCATATACACTATTGTAAATCACTCTATAAATGAATACAATCATACGGTACTGATCATTGAAGATCAGACCATTATCTCTGAATCTTTTCTCACGTTTTCATGGTATCAGAGCGATTTTGCTCACGCTCTTGTTCTTTGATCCTGTAATTCATTCTTGTCTCACCGCTTTCGTGTTGAAGCAATTGGTGATTCTTCTGTGCGTCTTCACAGCTGCTCTTCCGCACGTCTGGTTGGCTGATCAAAGTGTTCAACCAACTCTGTTCACTCTCTGTGTATCTACAGACATTTGGTATTTCCCCTGTCTTTCAACACAGGTATGGCAACGTTCTCCATCCCGGCTCTGCCTTCTGTCACAATTACAAAATGCGACGGCTCTAATTACCTGATTTGGGCGTCTCAAATCATGCCAATTTTGAGAAGCACGGATCTGATGGGAATTGTTGACGGATACGAGTGTGCTCCGGCTGAGTTTCTTCCGGGTGGGAATACTCCACCCAAAGTGAATCCAGATTACACGACCTGGTACAAGAAGGACCAGTACTGTCTAAGCTGGATTAATTCGACTCTCACACCGCGTGTTCTGACTCTGGTATTTCATCTCCGCTCCTCCGCCGTGGTCTGGCAGTTTTTGGCCGGAAAATATGGTGGACAAAATAAAACTGAACAATTCGACCTTCGTCGCAAGCTGCAAACGTTGTCACAAGGATCCCGATCCTGCAGCGAATATCTTGATGATGCCAAAAAGATCGTAGCCGAACTTCGAGCGACGGGAACTGAGATCTCCGATGACGATTTCATATCGTATGTTTCCGGCGGGTTAAACTCACAATTTGACTTGTTCATCGCCAGTGTTAATCTTTTTCGTGAAGGAACGGGGATCGAATTGGAGAAATTCGAACGCAGCCTGCTGAGTTATGCTGGCAAGTTGTCTTCTTCTCCGGCAGAATCCATGGCGTTTTACGGGCAGGGACGTTCGAGCAGTGGCGGATTTCGCTCTTCTGGGTCTAATTCGGGCGGCAGACAAAGTGTTGGGCCGAATTCTGGCGGAGCCCACTTTCAGAGAGGAGGCCGAAACCGCGGGCGTTTTCACAGTAGACCCAATCCATCTGCTGGGCCGACTCAAGGTGATGGGCCACATCATGGTTCTGGCCCAAATCCTGAAGGACTGTGTTTTGTTGGGCCGAATTCTGGCAGCCAGCGGACTTCTAATGGGCAGCAGCCATTTTCTGGCCAGCAGCCCAATACACAATTTCAGCCCAATTCGCAGTACTTGTCAAATAATACTTTTTCAGCCCAGAATAATTCTGCTAATCCTGTTAAATGCCAGATCTGTGATAGGTACAATCATACGGCCCTGGACTGCTATCAAAGAATGAAATTTTGCGTTTCAAGGACGTCATCCCCCTGCCAGTTTAGCTGCTATGGCTGCACAGGTCAACTTGGATATTGATGATAGTGTGTGGTTTGTTGACAGTGGAGCAAATCAACACATTGCCAATGATTCAGCTACTCTTGCACAGCAGCAACCCTATTCTGGATCCGATTCAGTGGCTGTAGGTAATGGTACAGGTCTGAATATCTTGAACATTGGCTCTTTAACTGTTAAATCCCCTACTCGTCCACTTCAGCTCTCCCGTATACTTCATTGTCCAAATGCCTCAGCCAATTTATTATCAACCTATCAGTTCTGTGTCGATAATAAATGTTATTTTGTACTAACTGAACATGGTTATCTTATTAAGGACAACAAGACGGGACAGACGCTGATGGAGGGACCCAGTGAAGGTGGGATGTACCCGATTCGGCTTGGCACCAACTCTCAGCAAATTAAACATGCTCTGGTCGGATGTGTTGGTACTAGACCCTCCTTTTCAGTTTGGCACTCTCGTTTTGGTCATTCATCATCTACTATTGTTCGTTGCATAATAAGTCAGTCTCAGTTACCATATTCTGGTAATTTGAACTCAGAGTCAGTGTGTGAACCATGTCAGCTGGGAAAAAGTAAGCAATTACCATTTGAGTCTTCAAGTCATGTTACCACTCGTCCTTTAGAACTTATCCATTCTGATGTATGGTCAACCTCAATTGTTTCCAATAAAGGTTTTCGCTACTATGTGATATTTGTCGATGATTTTACCCGATTTACCTGGCTATATCCTCTCAAGTGCAAATCTGATGTGTTTACAGCATTCCTCACATTCCAATCATTAGTAGAAAATCAGTTTTCTCATACTATTAAATTACTTCAAACTGATGGGGGTGGGGAATTCTGCTCAAATCAATTCAAGGCTCATTTAGCTAAAAGAGGGATATTGCATCGTATCTCTTGTCCCCACACTCCTCAACAAAATGGTCTTGCAGAAAGGAAACATCGGCATATAGTTGAAATGGGACTCACTCTTCTAGCTCAATCATCACTCCCTACTTCCTACTGGGTAGAGGCTTGTTCTACTGCAGTATTTATCATTAATCGTTTACCCACTCCTGTTCTTCAACACCATAGTCCCTATGAAAAGCTCTTTGGATCCAAACCTGATTATACAAAATTTCGTACTTTTGGTTGTGCGTGTTATCCTTTGTTGAGACCATATAACTCTCATAAACTCATGTTTCGTAGTTCAAAGTGCATATTCCTTGGGTACAGTACACAACATTCCGGATATAAATGTTTTGACCCAGTGTCAAAAACCACATATCTGTCCAGACATGTGATATTTGATGAGAAGTTGTATCCAGCTTCGCCGGGACATTCCTCCAGCACGGGTTCTTCAAAGGTGGCTGTCTCAGATTCAGGTACCCCTACTCACATTACAGTACCTTTTATGCCTACTTCTATTCAATCATCTAATGTCGCAGATACAAGTGATATGATCCACAATTCATCTCCTGTTTCTTTCATGCCATCCACTTACTCATCTGATCAGCCAACAGAAACTTCATCTACTGACCAGGCTACATCACAGTCGAGTGGAATAGTACCCCGTGAGGAGGAAGTTCCTGTACTTCTTCCTGAACCAATTCCTGATCATGTTATTTCTCAGGATGTTCCTCCTGTAACCACCATGACCACCAGGTCTCATACCGGCTCTAGTCGACCACGTCAATTTCCAGACTATCATTTATATTACTCCACTCGACATCCACTTAGAGCTTTCGCCAGTGTTCAGATACCACAAGAACCTTACACTTACTTACAGGCTGCTCGATATCCAGAATGGCAAACTGCTATGCAGGAAGAGTTTAATGCATTGGTAGCTAATGGGACTTGGACGTTATGTCCTCGTCCATCTGATCATCATGTACTTCGATGTCGATGGGTTTACAAAATCAAGCAGAAATCAGATGGGTCTATTGAGCGTTATAAGGCCAGGCTAGTTGCTCGTGGATTTGAGCAGGAATATGGACTTGACTTTACTGAGACTTTCAGTCCAGTAGTTAAGATGGCTACACTTCGTCTATTTCTCACCATTGCAGTACAATTTACTTGGCCAATACGGCAACTTGATGTTTCAAATGCTTTTCTGAATGGAGACCTTGAAGAGTTTGTTTACATGGAACAACCAC
>JAOWBN010030566.1:0-10310 GCA_028565015.1 Pinguicula moranensis | reverse complement strand
TCACAGTGAAGAAAATGAAGCTGCATTCATATGGAATCTTGGTAAGGACTTGGGCATGCAAAGACATGTCCCTGATTCGCAAATGAAAAATCGTCTACTTGAACTTGAGCAGCGGGATGCAACAAATGATCCGCTAGTCACTGAGAGGACTGAGCCTTCTACTGTTAAATGAAAGTGATGTCCATCAATGTTTACGGTCTCGGGTCCCTTGGGCGATAAAGAGAAATTTAAAAACTTTCTCGCAAATCTTATCTTGATGTGTTGTGTTTACAGGAGACTAAAAAGGAGTCGGTGGATTTCTTCTTGGTTAGTAGCTTATGGGTCACTCTGATTTTTCATGGGCATCTAGTCTCAGTCAGGGCCTCTCGGTGGACTACTTACTATATGGTCTACTTCAACATTTTTTATGGAAAGATTGATAAATTTTGATCAATTGCTGATTGTGGAAGGTACCCTTGTGGCAAATGAAGAAAAAATTATTCTCATCAATGTTTATATCAAAGGGGGAGATTATGTTGCGAAACGACTTATATGGCAACAACTAATTGAGCTCATCCACGGGTCCCCTAATGGAGCTTTATGCATAGTTGGAGACTTCAACATGATCCGATCAGGGGAGGAGCGTTTACATTATGATGGTGCTCCCACTACGGAAATGAAGGATTTTGATGAATTTATTTTGGTAAATGGCCTCATAGATCCGCCCTTACAGCGATTCTTATATACTTGGTCGGATGGTCGTGGTACTTGTGCTAGTCGTATTGATCTATTCTTATTGTCAGACAGATGGGGTATTATATGGCCAAATATGGTTGAAACGGCATTGGAACGAACAATTGCCTATCATCGCCCCATATTAATACACCATCCGGAAGCTAATTGAGGTCCGAAGTCCTTCGCCACTTTGGACTGTTGGAATTCACACCCTCTATTCGCCTCTTTCGTCTCAACCAAATGGCTATCAACGGAGATACAAGGTACAAAAGCATGTATTCTTCATAACTCTTTAAAGCATTTGCCGGAGGATTTGAAAGTGTGGAACAAAGACGTCTTCGGTCGTGTAGATCATCAAATTGTTGGTTTGCGAGAGCGATTGACTTGGTTCGATTTGATGGCTGAAACTCGGCTGCTTGACGAACTTGAATTGCTTGAAAGACGAAAAACCACGGCCGATTTAAAAGTTGCATTGTGAAGGGAGACTTCAATAATGTGCCAGAAATTTCGCTTTAGATGGATCAAGGAGGGCAATGGAAACACATCGTTCTTTCATGCCCGTGTCCGGCAACGGCGGTATTTGAACTCTATTCAAGGTCTATTCTTTCATGGACAATGGATTGATACTATACCAGAAGTGAAGGAGAGGATACGCTCTTATTTTGCTAATCACTTAGCTGATAATACCACCACCCGACCAATTTTCTTGCTGCCTTGTAAAGATAAGGTAACAACGGTTGATAATATGTTGCTTACCGTTGAATTTTCGAAAGCTAAAATTTTTCACTTTATGGTCATGCTCCGGTAAAAAGAGTTCAGGCCCAGATGGGATTAACTTCACTTTCCTCTAGACCCACTGGGACACGGTAAAAAAGAATAAATTGATTTCCTTCAGGAGTTCTACCGTACAGGGCGGCTTTATCGTGCTTTAAATGCCACCTCCATTATTTTGGCACCAAAGACAAGATCTCCCACCGAGTTGCATCATTATCGTCTTACCTCCCTTGTGGGAAGCGCATATAAACTTTTATCCAAATTATTGGCCAATCGTCTAAGGCAAGTAATTTCAAAAGTCATCTCCCGAACCAACTTGCTTTTATAATGGGGCGACAAATCCAAGATGGGATATTACTGACCAACGAGTTGCTACACTATGTGAAAACTGCCAAAATTCCTTCAATTTTTCTCAAGGTGGATTTTTCCAAGGCTTTTGACTCTATTAGCTGGAGTTTTTTATACGATATGATGAGAAAAATGGGATTCTGCGAGAGGTAGATTGGATGGATGCGCGCATGTATCTCTACAGCAACAGGCAATGTTCTTGTCAATGGCTCACCTTCTGGTATATTTAATTTTGAAAGGGGCTTGCGACAGGGTGATCCCCTATCACCTTTTCTATTCATAATTGCAACGGAGAGACTAAATCTTCTTATGAATCGTGCAGTTGAAAGTGGCTGTTTGAGGGGCATCAAGTGCGGTAATAGTATTTACACTCATTCCCTCTTTGCTGATGATACATTATTCTTTGGAGAAGGAGACATGAAAAATGTGCTTGTAATGAAAGATATTTTGCGATTATATGAATTGATCTCTGGCCTTTGCATCAACTTTAAAAGGAACAGTCTTCTTGGGATACATATCCCGCAGGAGGTGCAGGGAAATTTCGCTCAAGTTCTACACTGTTCGGTCATGAATATTCCTTTCAATTATCTGGGTATCCCTATTGGATATAACCCGAGTTATACCAAAAGTTGGCACAAGCTTCTTGCATATATGAAGAATAGAACTCAAACTTGGGCAAACAAATTCCTGACCTTTGATGGGAAGATTACATTGATTCAAAGTGTGCTCTCTAGTATGCCGGTTTATTATTTTTTTTCATTTTCAAGGCTCCTCAAATGGTTATTAAGGTAATGATACAGATTTGTCGGGACTTCCTTTGGAAATCAAGTGATAACGACCACCAACCTATTTATTGAATACGTTGGGATCATATGTGCCAAAGTAAAGATAAGGGAGGACTTGGTTTTCTCGATTTATCTGTTTTCAACATGGCATTATTGGGAAAATGGAGTTGGCGTTTGCAAACAGAGAGTCAAAGTCAATGGCGTGATGTGATTATCTCGAAATATTTCTTGTTAAGCTTGATAAATTGTGATTGGTTCTTATGGCCTACAGTACGACATTCTTCTCGCGGTGGCATGATGTGGGACATAATATATGTCTGTCGGATTGGTTTTCAGCTCGTTTGAGGAGATGCTTATCTGACGGTTCCCGCACACGTTTTTGGGAGGATAATTGGCTTGGTTCGGGTATTGTTATGGAACGTGATATAGATTTGTATAGAAAGGCAGCAGACAAAGGAATTTGCATTGCAAATAAATGGAAAGTCGATGGTGGAAATTGGACTATTATATGGCAATGGCGTATGCCCTTCCGGGTGAATGAAGAAAGGCCGATTCATGTGATGGAAACTGAGTCCTCACTATTTTTTCCCATTCCTGGATGGGATTATTAGCGTTGGATAGAGGAACCACAAGGCAATTATACGGTAAAATCAGTATATCGAGTGCTCCATTAGGAACAGGTGGTTATGGATGATAATCGGCGATAATTATGTACTATATTATCTTTGGTTTGGGGACGGCAATCACCAAAAAACATTATGGCCTTCTGTTGGCGTGCACTTCAATCACGCATACCCACTACGGACAAGCTCTTGAGCAGAGGAATGATTTTGCCTTTGGACTCTTGCAAATGTACTTTTTGTCATATAACGGTGGAGGATGGGAATAATTTGTTTTGCACTTGTGATGAGTCATATTTTTTATGGACGGCCATCTACGAGTGGTTTGGTTACACCTATGTGGGACGGAACAATATCTTGGGACATTTTCAAACTCACTTAGGTATGTGGCCCTCGGTACTTGGTCGGAATTTGTGGAAATCACTATGGCACTGCATGATCTGGAATATATGGAAGACACGCAATACCATCAAATTTCAAAATGGGAGTTTTAATCAGCATCATATTATGGAGCATATTCAAATTCAGCTATGGCATTGGCACACAGCATTTGTGAAGCCTCCTACAGTCATCACAATTGCTGATTGGATAAAATACCCTCGGCTGTATTTAAGTACTTTCCACCCTCCATGACCTTATTTGTACCTTTGTAGCACGGGATGTCATCTCCCAAAAAATGGGGAGACATGTCAACTCTCTAGTTTGATTAATTAATTATTACTTATCGAAAAAAAATGGGGAGACAAAAGTAAGAAACATGATCTTATATTTCTAGTATTACTTTTGTCTCCCGAAAAATGGGGAGATCATGGTTCTTACTTTTGTCTCCCAAAAAATGCATAGAAGTTTACAACTATGCATAAAGCTACATTAGGGGACCCGTGGATGAGCTCAGTTAGTTGTTGCTATATAAGTCATGTTGCAGCATAATCTTCCCCTTTAATATAAACATTGATGAGAATAACTTTTTCTTCATTTGCCACAAGGGTGCCTTCCATAATCAACAATTGATCAAATTTTGTCACTCTTTCCATCAAAAATGTTGAAGTAGACCATATAGTAAGTAGTCCACCCGAGAGGCCCTGACTGTGACTAGATGCCCATGAAAAATCAGAGTGACCCCATAAGCTACTAGCCAAGAAGAAATACACCGACTCCATTTTAATCTCCTGCAAACACAGCACATCAAGATAGGATTTGCGAGAAAGTTTTTTAATTTCTCTTTGTCGCCTAGGGGACCCAAGACCGTAAACATTGATGGGCATCACTTTCATTTAACAGTATAAGGCTTAGTCCCCTCAGCGACTAGCGGATCATTTACTGCATCCCGCTACTCAAGTTCAAGTAGACGATTTTCCATTTGTGAATTAGGGACATGTCCTTGCACGCCCAAGTCCTTACCAAGATTCCATATGAATGCAGTTTCATTTTCTTCACTGTGACTTGTTGATGATCCGCGTTTTGGCAATTCCAGGGGCAATGCTTGATCACCAACCAAGTCATTGACTGCCAAGGCATTAGAAGAGTATAGAAGAGGCCTTAGTCCGTGGATTTTCGATCGCAATTGCTTCCTTTTCCGAGTCATAAATTCCACGAGTGGCGGCGATAATTCTCTCTGCTTGGCAGTAGATCCGCCTAATTGATTCTTCAAAGTTTTTCGTTTACTAGGCTTTTCAACTGGCCCCGATATGCTTGCGTGCGACTCTGAAGTTGCAGATGCATAGCTGAAAGCAGCACGAGCCATAGGATTTGCTTTATTCTGTTCATTCTCCAGGTTAAGATTTTCAGCGGCTTGTGGCTCCTTGGGACCATAATGTTTGCCTGGTACATGATCATCACTCATAAAAACCGACCCATCTTCCTCTTGTTCAAAGGAGACCGCCACATTAGTGTCATCAGGCGCAATGAGCTCAGATGAGTTCCCGATTGGATTGGCCACAGAGTCCATTGGAATATTGTCACTTACAGCAGGACACTGCAGAGGGGGGAAATCAGTTGCTCCAAATGAAGACTCTTGCATAGTAGTTGGCTGCGTATTAGTTAGAGATTCCCAGCGCCTAGAATAGGGACATTCCTCAAAAACATGCACAATAAACCATTCCAAATCCATCTCAATTTTGACATGTTCGTCAATACACACAGAGGTATTCTTAGTCACATATAATCTCTCATGTTGCATATTAGTTCTGTCGGCCGTATGATTGTCAAAGCAAATAAACTCCCCAAATTGTACCACCAATTTCTTAAAGAATTCCGGATTCCAACAATATAGAGGGGTACCATTGATTTGCAACCATACCGTCCGTAAGTATTCCACAGTTCTTTGCCGCCATGGCCTAACATGCATCAGTCCCACAATAGATTGTAGTGCATATTTGCCCAACAGCCGGTTTTTCTGATCATTAGTAGAATATGCTATCAAGAATTCTCCTCCTTCAACACATATCAATTTACCGTCACTAAGATCATTATCATTCATACGTCGCGTAATATCCGCAGCAACCAACCCTGGCATCGGGCTAGCTAATAAGCATCAGTCCAACCACACTGATTGCTCTAGATCTGCAGCAAGTTTGAGGACCTTTTGTTGCCCTGAGCCAATTTGTTTCGCAGACGACTGATGAACAACAGAGCTTTCAGATGAAGAAATATCCTTAGGCAGAACAATAGATCCTCTCGTCTGAACAAGACGAACATGAAGTTTATAAACACTTATCCATAAGCCACTCATTGAAGTTTCGAGTGACACAGGATCAGGGCCGAGAGAAAATTGAACGAAAGCATAGGGACGTTTGGCTTCCTGAACCTTTGGCATGAACACATCACTTAGATTGCCAAATCCCCTGATGATCTCAGTTCCGGCACAGTAGTATTCGGTGGGAATTTATTAACATAGTATGAAATGCTTTCCTGCCATAGTCGTTTGATATACTCAGGCAGGGGAGCGTTACGGTCGTCGGTTGTTATCGCTAGATTTATAGCCTTTTTGCCTTTCCGACGGTGCACCTCTTCCCATTCTCCAGAATCGTCCTGCACTGCCTCATCTGGCAGAGGAAGAGTTGCACCATTTCCAACAAGTACGTGCGCCCCTTGCAGCAACTGTTCTCCCTGTGTACGTGGAACCCATCGCTGTAACGGGTTTGTTCCTCGATTGGGGATTCGTGAATCCTGCATCTCATGATCTCGCAACATAGAGTAGGATACTTTTTCTGGGCCAGAGCGATTTGCCGCCCCCGCAGACAACTCCCCGACCCTTGCAATTCCACTGAAAATCATCGACTCCGGTAGAGACGAAACAACATGATGCCCGACTCATGCACCCATACCATCGCCTCCCACGATCAGTCGGGATAGGTCGGATACCCGTCGTCATCCCTGTTGCAGCCTTTGAATTTTCCTTCACAAAACCCATCACCGGCGCTGAGCCCTCCGCCATGGCGTTGAGAAATCCACTCGCCGAACCATCGCCCACGAGAGAGAGTTTCTTTCGCACCTTTCCTTTGGATCGTTCCTCCCTCGGGACATGATTCTAGTCAGTTTACACGGCAAAAGTGCCCGTTTCAAGGTAGTCGGCGGCGGGTTTATTTGTAACCGCCACAGAGCATAAATCTTTCTTTTTCCTCATTTTTGTTTTGATCCATTATCCATATACAATACGAATGTCTTAGATACATGTCCTTTGTAGAGAACAGAGCGGGATTTTTTTTGGTTTGGATCAAATATGGAAGTTGTAGATATGATCATGCCTGCTCGTGCATCGAACGCAACTTGTAATTACCAATTAGCCCATCTAAATTCATGCCTGTTGATAGAGATCTTGGAGTTATTGTTGAGAATGTCTCACGTCGGTTAGGAAACCTAAGGGAGAAGGGTTCAAATATGATGGCACCACATTAATTGGGTGAGGCAACAAATCCGTGAGGACTTCGATCCAAAGCAGACAATATCATCAAATGTGTGTGGTGTTAAGAATAGAAGCCCAAAACAAATCCGTGAGGAATTCAGTCCAAAGAGAACAATATCATCCAATGTGTGTGGTGTCCAGAATTTTAACAGTTATTTCCATTGCAATGGGGCTTTGTATCTATCCTCGAATGTAACCACCTTCGAACTCTCAACATTTATTTGCAAACTTATGCCTTCAATAGGCCTTGCCCATATGTTAGATGTGCCCCCTCTGTAAAAACATGACTCTTACAATTCTTCTAGTTACTGATTCTCCAAACCAGCCTGTGGAAAGGGGAAGACAAGTAACTTCAGACAAGTTTATCCCGCGATTCAAAATCGAATCTTGAAATAGAGGATATCTTAGAGATAGTCTACTGGCTTGGAAAAATTCGTTGAATGTGAATGGGGGATAGCCATGGCCTCCATGCTGATTGTCTGAGACTATTATCCCCTTGATCAAGTCTACAATGATTTCATGTGTCTCATTATTGATTCGGATCACCGCACGAGCTTCACGGGTGGGGAATGAATCACTTTGTATGTGTGAGGATAGCCATCTGAGGACTTGGTTTTTCTCAGGTTCTTCAATTTCAACAAAGTGAAATGTTAAATCTGAGTTATGGTAAGATTTTTGGATGGAGTTGTTAATTTTGCTGATCCCTTCTGGAGTTAGAGGATCTAAAGGATGGCATAAGACAATAGATGCTAACAGAAAACACAAGGTGCATGGGATGAAGAGATGGATATTCATTGGAACTATGAAGTAAAAGATTTGAACCTCACAGTTTTGCTCTATGAATCAGCCAATCCCGTCATATTCTTTCAAGGATGTCTTACCAATTTATTAACTTTAAGTGATCATTTGGTTGTGCAAAAAAATAACTCTTGTTTTTGCTTGTTTAGAGGCCTGGCCTACGATTAGTTGATTTCAGCTTTTGAGAAACATCAAGAACAGCTTGTTCTTTACACCTTCACCACTTTATGCAAATTTGTTGAAATTTGAATTTACAAACTCACAAAGATTAAAAATTTACTAGCAAAACACTCTAGTTAATTAATGTGTTAAAATTCTTTGATTTTGTGCCTTGAATTAAACAAGCCCGATGGGCCTCAACATATTGGTCTGATTAGCCTTAAAAGTAATAACCCTTTACATTTAAAGTTGGGCCTTGCTAGTCTATAGCCCGATTTTGGTCCGATAATTGTCGACCGTCAATGACGCCTTTCATCGGACGGCTGCAAATCTAAAGACATGGATTCAGACGTTTTCACACCAATTAATCTAGACCATTGAAAACAAACACAAATCCAACGGACCACAACAGAATCCGCGCCTCAATGATAAAATCAGATCTGAGCCACTTCTTTCAGCCAAAATCAATGGTCAAATTCAAAAGGTGTCCCTCGAGTAAAGCAACAGATCTGGGCCATTGTTATCTACACAAATCCTACGGACTATATTGCTCACCATCCCCTCAATCAGTCCAACCAATCTCAATCGTTCGAACTCTGGCAGAATCTAACGGTCACCCGTAATTCCCCCACTTCGAGCATGAGGCTTGAGATCCAGCCGTTCGTAGCCAAACTAATCCAAAGGATGAGACTCAGTCAAAATCTATCGAATAGCCGTCCCGATCAAGCCTATTCAACAGTCAAGATTAAAACCAGAAAAATATAAATACCCATCTATCCTCGAAATAAACAATTCATTCATTTTTTTTCAAACTTCTCCCTGATTCTCAAATTCTCTCAAGCTCAAACTCATTTCTCTCTACTCATCTTCTTCGAATTTCACATAGAACTTAGTCGATCTCGACTAAATCTACCGGAACTTTAACATCCTAAATCAAACTCTTCGGATCTTGGTTGTGTTTAGTGTATTCTTCAAAACATTTTTCTCAAATCTCAATTTTACCTTCTAAATCTTACTCTTTTTTATTTGAAAATCAAAATCATTCTTCAAATCTGCATTATTCTTCATTCATACTCCAAATAGGGATATAGTCTCGGATCTTAAGTACATACTTGTAGATCTGCTACTATATCCTCTCTTTAACATTCAGTATATTATCTTTAATTCTAGCTGTTAGGGCAATTGTTTTGCCCACATTTCAATATTTCAGTATATTACTTGTACTATTTGTCGAGGAAATTCAATTAATTGAATAAAGGCTACAATGGTTGTCGATTCTGGAGCTCAACGTGGATTAAGGAGATTATACATCTCCCGAACGGGCATTATATCTTGTTTTTTACATTGTGCACTTATATTATTTTGGTAATTAATTATTAAAATAATATATTAATCATCTTAAATTATAAGATCCGGAATAACAAATCCTAACAAAATTGTTATTTACTCCATAACCAAGAACTTATTCTTATATTCATACATGAGAAAGAAGCAACTTATCCTTATTGAGGACCATTTCTTCATTTTCTTAGAGTTGGATTATGCTCGAAAAAATAGGAAGGCTTGAGTTCAAACGACTGGCTCAGTGTTGGCATGAGGGAAATCTTCCTGGCATGTTACATGGTGAAATCCGAGTGTATACCACAGCACAATGTCTTCATTCTCAACATACCTATTCCTGCATGAAAACAGTTGTTTCTAAAATCAGATGCCCCCATCAAAATCTGTTCTCAAGTTCCATTTTATCATATACAAAAAATACCTTAGGCTCCATGTTGCTGAAGTGTCATCTCCCCTGCTTTGATCCCCTACAACCCTCCAGCCCATTTCTATCTTGTTATAAGTTGTTACCATACATTGTGTCACACCTTGATTTCGGGTACTAATTTTTCGCTCCAAGACAACCCAATTGTCTCTGACACCCGGCGGAAACAACCAAGATATGCTGGCCAATTCCTCCGAATTGTCAGCCTCACTCAGCACGAACAAGATGCACGCTCAACCACCCTCTTATATTAACAAGTGGAGAACTCGGCTTCCTCAACAAGCCTACACAAAAATGGTGAGGTTCACTCAATCCCCTCCCCTATCGGAATCCGATCAACACGATCGATTCCCGCCGGCAAGTCACGAACTCACTCACAAGTCCCCAACCCCTCACGGCGCTGAATCAACACGATTCAGGCTTGTTCTTTGTTCGATCTACAC
>JAOWBN010030533.1:0-10312 GCA_028565015.1 Pinguicula moranensis | reverse complement strand
CCTGACTCCCAACCCCCTTTTGTGCTTAGGCAGGGCTATTTTCTTCCATGAGGTCTAGATGGCTTTTCTCTTTTTTGTAGTTTGTCCCCAAAAAAAAAATCCTTGGCAAAGATGTTAATCTATGCAAGAATGATTTTGGGATTTTTAGAAGGAGAGGAAATGCATGGGGAGAGCATTTAGTACTGGATTGATGATAATCAATTTATCTCCCATTGAGAGGTATTTGTTTTCCCAAGATTGTAGTGTCTTAGAAACTCATAAGACAATAGGCTGCCAGACCACAACTTTATGATAATTTGCACCCACAAGGATACCAAGGTATTTAAAGGGGAAATGACCTTGCTTAGACCCTAGATAAGCATGCATCTCTTCCAACTCAAAACAATCCATGTTCACCCCATAGATGGAACTTTTGATGAAGTTAACTCTGAGGTATAATAGGATTTTAAAATTTTGAAGTACTGCTTTGAAAATTCTGACTGGGTCGCAAGAAGATTCACCAAATAGCAAGGTATCATCTGCGAACTGAAAATGATAAAGATGCACCTTATGCCTCCTAATCTGAAGTGGTATAAACTTTTGTAAGTTAGCAGCTTTGCATAGCAGCACAGAAAGTCCTTCAGCTACAATATTGAATAGTAAGGGAGATATGGGATATCCCTGTCTAAGCCCTCTTTGAGGGAGAAACTCAGAGGTTGAACTCTCATTGATGAGGATTGAAGTGGAGGACGAAGATAAAAAAAAAAAATTGTAATCCACTCAATTTATGCTCCTTGAAAGCCCATGTGATGCATTGTTGAAAGTAGGAAGGACAAGTTTACAATGCCAAAAAACTTCTCAAAGTCCACTTTGAGGATTATGACTTTTTTCTTTAGTTTTCTCAGCTCATCAATGGATTCATTAGCAATGAGGGTGTTGTCCAGTAGCTTTCTCCCTTTGATGAAGGACATTTGGTTGGAGAGAGATAACCTCTTCCAGCACTACTGCCACTCTTCTTGCTAAAACATTATAGACGATTTTAGGCATTGATCCATTCAGTGTAATTGGTCTAAAGTCCTCCACTGTCATACGATTGTTCTTATTGTCAACGAGAGTGATATGAGCCGCATTTGAGCCCGTGGAAATTCTACTATTTTTATAGAACTCCTACAGCATCAGTAAGATTTTATCCTCGAACAGGCGGTTGAAATGTTTGATGAAATGGACGTTCAGGCCATCAGGTTCTGGACTTTTAGTGCTGCCATAAGAGTTTAAGGCCTCAAACTTCTCATTCTCAGTGAAAGGTGATATCAGTTGGTTGCTGGCCATGTCTGATAGCTTCCTGAAAATATTGGCTTGCAACCTCGTCATGGACCAATATTTTTCCTTGAGTCTGTTTAAAGTGATTTTTAAAGCAATTCTTTACCTCCTGAACACCATCCTCCAGCCAGTTCTGGTTATCCTAAATGCCTATGATAGTACTTCTATTTATGTATTTATTGATCCATTTGTGGTAATAGGCCGTTTTAGCATCACCTTATGTAGACACTGAATTCTTGATTTTTGGTACATGGTGTTATCCAGTAGCTTAGCCACTTTGATCAGATCCTCCTTAAGGTGTTTTTGCTGTTTGTTGAACATCAGCCGTGATGTTGTCCCTAGATTCAACCAATAGTTCTAGCTGTCTGAGTGAGAGTAGTAGCTTTTTTCTTTTTGATGTTAAATTCCTAGGTGCCTCTTAATTCCACTACTTAATTCCTGACCTAATTTCTTTGATTTTGTGCATAAGTCTTTGACCTGCATATCTGAAATGGCATAGCCGATTCCATATTTTTTTCTACCAGATTGTTGTAACCGTCCTCTCCTAACCAGCAATCCATAACCCTAAATGGTTTGGGACACCAGTATTTGGAAGCTAAGAGTAAATTGCTTGGGATATGATCGGAATCATCCTTTTACAGTCCTAATTGTGCCCAGTCCGAGGAGGAGCTCATCCACATATCATTAAGCAGGAATCTATCAAGCCTACTTAAGTTTCTCAATGAACTGGGTTACCAGGTAAATTGCCTTCTATCCATAGGGAGATCATGCAGTCTCAGGTTCCAAATAAATTCTTGAAAGGCCAATATTTCAGGAGCATAACTTGAATGAGAAGGTCCTCTCCTCCCTTCCGTGACAGCATTAAAGTCCCCAAAGATTCACCATTTTCCTGTTCTTTCCCATTGTAGAGTTCCTGTATTTCTTGCCACTGGGATATTTTAGATTTAAGGTCAGCAGCGCCATAGAAGTTCACCATGTTGCTTTGCATTGCGTCATTGATCCATGGGCCTGATAGACCATGGAAGCCATTTCTAGGAAACATACTTGTGCTCCTAAACTTGCCTTTGTTCCAAAATGCGTAGACCACCTATATGCCTTGTGAAGCCACTGTAATCCCAATCGAACTCCTCATTATACCATAATCTCTGGTATAACCGTTTGTCAATTACCTCTATTTTTGTTTCATGAATACAAATAAAGTCTACTTGTTGCTAAAATATCAAAGACTGCAATCACTTTCTCCTTTCCTGTCCCCCAAGCCCTCTAATGTTATAGGTTATCCACTTCATTAGGGATCATTTTCTGCCTACAACCGTTCTGAGCCTTTCCAGCACTATTACGCATCTGTTGTGTGGGGGTATTGCTGGATAACTTGGTTAATACCAACTTTGCAGCCACATGGGAGGAGCCATAGTCTATTCCAAGTCTTCTCACAAAGCTATTATGCTGTCAATCTCATGATATTTTTGTCTGGGATGGATTTTCCTACTGAATTTCTTCTGTTGGGCTTTGATGAAACTTTGTCGAGGGTTGGGCCTGCTCTTATTTTGGCCTGCTTGCTGTCGGGTAGGATCCACCAACAGCATGTTGCAAATGACCAAAGCATTCTCCACAATTTCCTCTGGGATGCCATGCGGGCCAGCAACATATGACCATGATAGGTTACCTTCGGATCTGTGTGGAGGACAAAGGGGAAATCGAGCCAATTGTATATGGATTGCCTGAATTTCGAGGACCAATCGCAGGTAGAGAATAGGTGAGCTGCATCTTCTTCTTGTTTGAAGCATAATTTATAAATTGTTGATGCCAGTTGAGCAATAATATTTCTTCTTCGTCGATTTCTCAAAGTAAGGAGCTTATCCTGGAGCAGTTGCCAATTGAAGGTGATGATCTATAAAGGAGTAGAGTTGTCCCACAGTGAGCTGAGTAAAGGGTCTGGAGGGATGTTCAATTCTTTAGCTTCCTGGTAAGCATTCCTAACTGTATATTTTCCGCCTACTCTGAGGTTCCATGTCCATCTATCTGCATGATCCATTGGGATGTATTCGACTATTCGGTGTAGCCAAAAAATTCTACTCGGCCCAAATGAAAAAAATCCCTCCTAACAACTCTCCATCCCATCCATCCCATCCCATCCCATCCCATCAAACTTGCAGCCCAACTCACCAAGAGATCCACCACCTAACACCTTGCGCAGGGAGAATTCTTGGAAGAATGACAAGTGGCCCTCTAAGTTGTACACTTCCCGCACGTATAGAACATCAAAAACTAAGCTATAAAAAGGGGAATTTTGGCTAGTGCCAGGGAAGGGAGAGAGGATGTGAAATTGAGAGAAGAAAATAGAGAAAATTCCTCCCAAGTTCCAGGAAGAGAATTCTCCAACCTCTTTCACCTGATTTATTGTATCATTTGTTCTTTGCTTCATTATTTTAGAATATAAAGTTTAAAACACAACAAAAATCCGTCCAGATTATTTTGGCATCGTATGTGGGAACCTGTACAAAAAAGTTGCTACCAAAAAAATGGCGCAAGGCGACAATAATTTACGACCTATCACTAATCAACAATGATCAAACCCAGTAAATATTCAGGCACAAACTTAGGGAACAACTCCGGTATATGGCCCCTCAGGTCAACAAAGTATTACCGATACAAATCTAACTAATTTAGTGTTTGATCTCAGAAATGAGTTCTAGAAACAAATCAAGGAATTGGTTTACCAATTTAGCAATCATGGTCCCCCCACCTCCGTTGCACGAAGACTTGGCTCAACAAATTCCCATCGCCATAGGTAAAGCATTCTGTAAGAAAATCCGGCAAGAAGTTGTAACCGTTGCACCTTCCACACTTGACAGACTACCAAATACTCAGGAGAGACGGACCCTAGGAAACAAATAAAATCTTTTACACTGCACATGAAAATGACACCGATGACAGAAGCCGTTGCATGTAGGATCTTCATCCTAACACCGACTGATGCCGCTCAAGATTGGTTTCTCTCACTAGTTGATGAATCTATCTGGAATTTCGGAGAATTGGTGAGCTAATTTTCTCATGCTTTCGCCATTCAACAAAAAGTGAACTAAAATCAGAATACCAAAAGAAGCCTGAAGAACTTCTACAAGATTACATATACCGATTCAATCAAGCATGCACAGAAACCCCGGGTTTATCCTTCATTCTAAGGATCAACACTTAATCCATGGACTTCAACATGGCCTCCTACCTGCAACTTTGATGGGTGAACACCCAACCACCCGTGGAAAATTGAGCGATATATGCTGAAAGTACATCCGGCTTGAAACGATGGGAAGACACCCCCACCCCCCACCCCCACCCTAAAAAAAACACATTTGGAATAATGGCGTCCAGAAGAAGGACAAAAAATCAAGCAGCAAAATACCGTAAACGAAATCGAGAAATCTGATCAATGGAGAAGGTATACAGAATATCACAAATTTTGGATGCGTCGCACGAAAATCTCGAGGGTTATCGAAGATCTTGGGCTCTTAAATACACCCCGAGAAATTAACCCAAGACATAAAGAGAAAAAATCTTGAACGCTATTGCCAACTTATCAAAGACTTTGGACATAGCACGGAATAGTGATGGCACTTGAAAGATGAGCTAGAGCGACTGGCTCGTAAGGGACACCTGACCGCATGGGCACCCTACGATCAAAACAATATTGGCTAGTGACCTAGAGCACCAATCAGTTGATGGTACACTTGTTGATTTCATGTATACTGAATCAGGGGCGGAGCCAAGAATTTGACAGGGGGGCCAAATTTTATTTTGATTTGAATAGAGTGGTCGGGTCGAGTTGAATCTAGTCCAACGGTATGCACATCTAAATATTGCGATAGAAAATGTAAGATAGTTTGAATAGAGTAGATCAAACCAGGTTCCGTTGAGATTCAAAGTTTAAATATAGCAGTAGAAATTAAAATAATAAATTTATTTCTCATTTTTTAAAATTATTTTAATATCAATATTGGTCGGATATGCACATTATGAAATTATTACAATCGATACATCGATACATAGACAACAATAATTTTGCAGCCAACTTTATTATAATAAATATTAGATAAAACTATCCGCCAAAATATTGAAGTATAAAAAAATAATTGTGAAAAAAATATACTATTCAAAGAATATATCATATTTATATTCCATTTTGTTGGTATCACCGTTTGGTTCGCATGGCCTATTGGTAGCAGCCATAATGGATTAAAATTGATCAACCCAAGTTTGAAGCCTACCAGTGCGACTTTTTGTTTTTGAGTTCTAAAAAATGAAAAAAAACTTTGCTTGAACAAGGATTCGAACCTTCGTCAAACAAGCGGTAGTCTTGCCTAGCGGCCACTTAAGCTACAAGGAGTTTGTGTTCAATTATATAACCATTACATATATAAAAGTCTAGAGGGGACCAAACAGAAAAAATAATTTTCTTTACATGTAATTTTTTTTTTTTTTGGAATTTTGGGGGGGACCATGGCCCCCTGGTCCCCCTACCTCCGCCTCTGTACAGAATGATGTATGTCATTTTGTTCCTTGAGTTTTGTATATATTATGGGTTTAAGGTTTAGGACACTCACAAAATGCACCCAAAAAAGGGCGTTCACTAAACGCAAATAAGGACGCTCACTGAGCGCAAAAAGACGCTCACTGAGCGCAAAAAGACGCTCACGAAGTGCACCCAAAAAAAGATGTTCCATGAACGCAACCAGACGATCTTCACTTTTTCTAAAGAGATCACCAAAAATAGGAAGTTGATAAAAAATAAAGTGAGCCAAGCTCAAAAAATGACTTATCTATTCTAATATTTCTCATTTTTTGGTATGACTCATCAAAGACTCAAGAAAAGAACATAAATGCCCTACCAGAAAAATGATATGTAGAGGATAAAAAATCGGCAAAAAATACAGTCGAATTCTTTTCCAAAAATCGGGCGAAGGGAATAAATAATGTAGCCCAAAATTTCTACTCGACCCCTAATGAACAAATCCCTCATAACAGCTCTCCAGACCAGCCCATCAAACTTGCAGCTCACCCACCAACACCACCTCACACCTTGTGTAGGGAGAAGACTTGGAAGAATGACAAGTGGCCCTCTGAGTTGTACACTTCATGCACGGACAGAACAACAAAGACCGTGGGAAGAATTGATTTGTTGGAGAGCAATTATTAACTGAAATTGAAACTGAGCTAATACATGCCTTTATCCATCTAATAAACTTGTGATTTAATCCCATAAAATCCATGATATGTAGGAGATATGACCAGTGGAAAGTCAAAAACTTTCTTGAAATCAACTTTGAATAGCATGAATTTAAAGCCTGTTTTCTTAGCCAAATCTATGGCTTCAGTTGCACATAGTACACTAACACCAATGTAATGGCCTTTAATAAATCCATATTGGCAAGGGGTGATGAGTGAAGTAATAACTTTGCTCAATCTATTTGAGATTAACTTAGCCAGGATCTTATAAGCGCAATTGAATAGTGAGATAGGTATGAAGTCAACTATCTGGAGTTAAACCATTAGTATCTTTAAGCAACAGTGCAATAAATGTGGCATTTAAGCCATCTGCCAACTTTTCAGAGTGGTGGAAATCTTGTATGAAGCATATGAAATCATTTTTTAAGATATGCCAGAATTTCTAGATGAACTTTTGGTTGAATCCATTAGGGCCCAGACTCTTAGGGCCTTTACAACTCATAACTGCTTGAGTTATTTCTCCTCAAATAATTCTACAGTCAGACCAACATTTTCTGATATAGAAACCTTCTGTAGAGTAGGAAGGTTCAATGTGATTCTAAATTGGTGAGTATCATGCTTGAAGAGTTGCTCAAAATATATTTTAAAGCCTTCTTTGACCTCGCTTACATTTTCGTTCCGCACACCTCACTCACTCACTCACTCACAATGTACTCAGTATATTACCAATTAAGTTGGTGTCTGAGGGGTCAGATGTACGCGGCTTTACCCTTATAATTATACAAAGAGGTCATTTACGTTGCGACCCAATATGAATTGTGTCATTTGATGTATTGAGTTTTAACAACTTTACTAAATAGAAGCACTGGAATTTAATAGAGTCATTTTGCTCTAATCCATTATTAGCACAAAGCTAAAAGAATTGTACTCTTTCAGCTCCATTTGCAATAGACAATTTCGGTTCACTCACCTTCAATGGTTAATCCTTGTATTTCACGCATTCTTCTTTTTCTGTTTACACAAGTATGAAAATATTTTGTATTTGCATCACCTAATTCCATCCATTTACTTCTAACATGCTGATGAATCATAGAAGTTTGTTGTTTGAAGAGAGTTTGTAGTTGCTGCCAGTAGTCTTTCCTACACGTGGATTCAGACTCTGATAGTGTTCTCAAGTTTGGTAAATTGTCCAGTGATTCTATGTTGTACTTCAGCAGTTTGATTTTGGTATTTATGTTGCCAAAGACATCCTTATTCCATATTTTTAGGATATGCTTCAAGGCTTTAAGCTTATGTTTCAATAATATGCTGCCCAGATTTCCTTGGCACAATATTGTATCCCATTCTTTTTCCACTAGTTGCATAAAGTTGTTTTCTTCAAGCCAAACATCATAAAACTTAAAGGGAATAGGTCCCCAATTTTTTGTATCTCAGAAAAGAGGAGAGGACAGTGATCAGAGACAGATTTTGATAGAGCCTTCTGCTACATCAGCGGACACTTTTGAGACCCTGCATCTTTAATCTATACACGATCAATTATGCTTCCAACTTTTGAGTCAGATGTCAACCATGTATATTTGCATCCAAGTAAGGAAAGGTCTATAAGTTGTGCCTCAGCTATGAAAGTGGCTAAAGCATTCATCTCACTAACTGGAAATGTAGTTGATTCCAATTTTTCATCTTGACTCAGAACTGAGTTTAAATCCCCCATTAAGCATATGTAATCTGTTTGGCGTATGATAAGTTTCATCCTAATGCCTTCCCATAGTTGATTTCGAGCTCAAAAGGACATGGGAAATAGATAGAAACAATACAAACCATTTGCGAGTCATCATTCCATTCTCCTTCTATACCCAATACTCCTGGAATTTCCCAGCATCTAACCAGTTGAAAAGCATCAGATTTCCAACTCAATAGAATTCCCCGTGTGCTACCAATAGATGCTTAATATCTCATATCGCGTGGTGTAGGTCCCCAGATTGATGATAATAAATGAGGAGAGATTTCTTCCATCTTTGTCTATTGTATACTGAAAAAAATCAACAGTACACTTATCACTCTTTTTCTGATGTCAAGTTGTTTGTGACACATACCCAACCCCAATCAACCATTGCATCTCCTCGAATAATGTCCATTCCATATCTTTTATTGTCACTGTTCCATCTTGCTATGAGAAAGCAACATGGTCTCTATGCTCCATTTCTGCAAATTGTTCTATCAACTGTGATTCTTTAGTTTATCAAAAAAAAAAACTGTGATTCTTTACTCTGCATATTTATACCAAGTTGTTGGCCAAAGAGTAAGACTTCATATGCATTCTCATTTATGTGAACTGTATTGTTTGGCCTACTTTCACTAGCTGTTAGAGAGCTCAGTTATCTAGCAATTCGTTCTGCAACTTGTCTTTCTATTTCTTGCCTTGTTTGCTGATATATATTGCTAGTTTGTAGAGGTAGAGCAAATTGCACATTATGTTGATCCTGTGTATCAAGTAGTCTGTCTCTCTGCGCAGGAAGAGAAATTAGGGAATCAATTCTATTATTTGAGCTTCCCGACCTTGTTGGGCTATTGTTTTGTGTGTGAATAATTATAAGGATGTTTTGGGATTGAGTTAATATTGGCCCAGTTTGTTGAGTTGGGCCCATAATTGCCATACCCAGCCTAATAAGCGAATTCTTATCCTGCCCATTTGTAACTTGTTCTTTCAAGTGTACTATCCATAAGAGATGGAAAATCTAATTTTATTGCGATTTCGTACTTAACTATGGATTTGTCCTTCTGCCAGAAAAACCTGACGACTTTTGATGCTTTTTCTACCATGCCATCATCGATCGTCTGCTGGAAGGTCTCATAGATTGATTTGATGTCTTCGGAATTGAACATTCAGGCCAATAAATTTAGAAAAATGATATAACGCACGAAATTTCAGCGCACGAAACGCAAGAAAATGGGCTATTTTGCCCTCATATTAAACACGGCATCCCTATTTAACACAGGGGCAAAACGGTCATTTTGCCCCTTTTCTTGCGTTCGTGCGGATGGGATTTCGTGCGCTATATCATTTCTGATAAATTTACTTGTGCTCGACGACTTTTTCATAAGAAATGATATAGCGCACGAACAGAAAGCGTGTGGCCAACACGAATAGGGAGAAATGACCAAAATACCCACGTGTTGAACTCTGTGCCTGTGTTTAACACGAGGGCATTTGGATCATTTTGGCTGAATTCGTGTTCGTGCACTACTGTTTGCCGTGCGCTATACCATTTCTGCTTTTTCATTCCCTTTGTCAACAGCTGGTGCCAATGCAATTCCAATGAGTTCTTCGGCAATATATATCTGGTAATACTTGAATCTCAAGTTGATTATATATGTGACTCGAAATACTAGTGCGCAGCTTGACTCTGACTGATCTGAAATTTAAATGATTAGCTGTAGATATGTATGTCTGCATAAATGAACCAAGTTTCTAGGTAATCCATCTATAGAATCTTTCTCCTTGACATTGTATTGGTACACCTTCCACTTTTACCTAGCATGTACGTACGAGTTTCACTTTCCGGTTCATCTCCAATATTCCAATGCCAGACTCTCTTAGATGTTTCCTGCTATATTTGGATTAAACTCTGTACGGAACTTATGCTGCCATTGTTCATTTTGCAACAATATCATGAAGGAATTCCAGTCTGGGAGGGTATTGAGGGGGTGTTTTGCGCAGACCCTCTTATACTTATAATTGGATTATAATAACTTTTTTTGAAAAAATGAAGAGTTATTTTTTGAAAAAAAA
>JAOWBN010030522.1:0-10313 GCA_028565015.1 Pinguicula moranensis | reverse complement strand
CCAGATTGGAAGGGCCTCTAGAATGGGAGAAGATGGCACAGCCTTCGTGTTTGTAAATGAGGAGAATAAGAAACTATATCAAGAATTCGTTGAAATTTTGAAGTCATCTGGTGCTGCAATTCCTCGGGAGCTTGCCAATTCAAGATATACTCTTGGTTCTGGTGCTGGAAAGCCTCAGAAGAAAAGAAAATATGGTCACTGAGGGACGAGGGTATGGCATTGTCTCGTAGGCTGTTTGCTGAGTAAAAACTTTGACCAGGTTATCTGCCATTTGTACGCTACAGCCGTCCTGCACGAAGCTTCACAATTTATTAGGGGTGTCTAGCGGAAGCAGAATTAGCGAAAAATTGTTATCGCTTTCGGCGGAATAGCGGAAGCGGGAGCGGGAGCGGTGACCAAAATGCATTCCGCTATATTAACGGAAGCGATAGCGGTAGAGATAGCAATGTTCCGCTCATTACGCTAGTACCGTTATTATTTAACTTTAAAAAAAAATAAAAAATAAAAATAAAAATATAAATTGATGCAGACCCGATCGTTATTCAGTATTGAATATGAAATTGAAGAATATTGAGATTTGAGGGTTTCGACCGACCGCTGCTATGCTCATTTTCAACTTTCAAGTTTCAATTTCAGTCTTCCTTCGTAACTTGAAAACCTATTAAGCAACAACGACAGTCGAACTTCGAAGTTCACACTTCAGATTCTTTCTACGGACACGGACACTTAAGATTAAGCAACGACAGTCGAACTTCAAAGGTTAGTGTTCGACTTAACAAATTGTTCTGCTATTTTTGTGAAATAAAAGGTTAGTGTTCCATGGCTTGACAACTTGTTCTATGTGCTCCCTTTCAAACTCAAGAACTTGTTTTTCGTCTTATCTTCCTGCAATATGCCTTCCATCCAACACGCACAAATGTATTTCAACTTATACGATTATCTGGAATATGAATGAATCTATGCACGTGATAATCTTCTTCTTTTGAATAAGAAGAATACTGGGGTGAATGTGTTTGTTTTAGCAGGAAATTTATATCTTTGATTCATTGCATGTACGGGTTTAATTTGCTAGAAATGTTACAAAAGATTGTGGGAATTGATAAGCTGACAAAAAAATAAATCATGCATAGACTGCTAAGCATTTATTTATTACCGCTATCTTAGCGGATTCCGCTATCGCTGCCACTATCTTAGCGGAAGTAGCGGAAGCAGAATAGCGGTTAGCGGAAGCGGATGAAATTTTCAAATCCGTTAACTTAGCGGAAGCGGAAGCGGTGAGGGGATTACCGCTATCGATAAGACTGTTGGACACCCCTACAATTTATAACAAACTCCAAACGCTGGGAACTGCAGCTGCTAGGTAAAGTATAATGTCACGGCTATCAAAAACTTCTCTCAATACTTTTAGGCTGGGTCATACTCCTTGGCCTAAAATATGAACATAAAATAAAGCATCAAGAACATGGCTTTCTCGACATTCTGAAGTCAACCAATCTTCTTCAGTCTGACAAGCATTTGTGTTAAAGCTCTTTGTTACCCACCAATTGCTTATGTGCATATCACGTGGAATATCCAAGGTCATACGAGAAGGAAAAGGAAATTTTTCAAAGCCTCTAGACCCTCTCACGGAACGGAGAGGGCATGGAGGAAGTATTTTTTCCGTGACTGCCTCCCATGCACAAAATCTAGATAGCATCTAAGTTGGTATGTCTGCCTTAAGTTAAGGTACTTTGTATTGCAATTTATATGTTGATCAGCTCTCTTAACCGTATTGGGACTAGAGACGGCCAAAATGACCCGGGCACCGCACTTGGCCCAAACCCGGCACGCGCCGGCACGGCGGGCCATGTGCCAGCGGGCGGCGAGCCATCCACCTGCAAAGGGTCGTGCCCGGGTCGCGTGAATGCGATCCTCTGGAGCATCCCAGAGGGTAACTTGGTCGGATTTTTTTTGTTTTAAAAGGCAGGGAAGCGACGTGTAAATTAAAAAAAATAAAAAAAATAAAAAGTTTTGGCCGAGGTGACCCGCCGTGCCCACATCACACACGGCGGGCCACCCGCCGGGTGGAACGGCAGAATTGGCCGGAAAAGTGATTTTCCGGCAGGTCTGTCAGGGCACGGCGGGTCAACCCAGGACACGCCGTGCCTGAGCGGGAAAATAGATCGATTAAAAAAAATTAAAAAAATTAAAAAGTTTTGGCCGAGGTGACCCGCCATGCCCACGTGCCGCACGGCGTGTCACACCACTTGTTTTCAGGTTGTAATTTTTTTTCTCCAACACAACATGTGCTTGGATCACTCGGAGGAAACAACAAACTAGTGTGCGGCCAATCTCACCACGAAATTGTCAGCCTCACGATAAAGAACACAATTGCATGCTCAACCACTTTTTCATTCACAAATGGAGAACTCGGCCACTCAATTTGGCCTACACAAAAAGGACGAAGGTTCACTAAATCCCCTAAGCCTCTTGAGATGATCAACACGATCCTCTCAACTCTCGGATGGAACTCACTCACAAATCCAAACCCCTCACTGGCAATGTGTCAACACTATCACAATGCAGCTACTCTCGATCCCTCAATGGTTCGATATGCTCTCGATTGTCTACAAGGTAAGACACCACGTCTAGCCTTATAGATACACACATGTTCTGTTCCAACAATCCCCTAAAAATCCAGCCATTGGTTGCAGCATCCTTTTACCGATCCCGGTCTCTAACTGAGCCCCAAATCTCGGTAAGGATAGACTTGGATCCAATCTGGATAAGGACAACTCATCCCCTAAAAAATCGGAACCACTTCGACTAGTATTCATGCCTTTGCCGTTCGAACGTCATTCGGTCACCACAACCGCTCCTTGGACATCTTCGGACCACACTCTTTCAAATGGAATTCCGCCTCGACACATAGAAATCTTTTGCCTATTTGTCCGATGGAAAACATGTCTTGGCCGATCGAATATGTCAACTGCTTGATGGAATCTCTCAAGAACCGCATGTCGGCCGATGGCGCAGAAGAGCCTCGCTCCCGGCCGAAGTATGAACTCAAGGTCGTGACAATCCTCCCCCGACAGAGGAGGTCGATGCCCTCATCGACACATCGTTGTTCTTCTTGCTTTAAACTCCTTAAGCTCATCTTCAAATTGCCACAAGTCCAAGTCCCTCTCCAACGTAGCCTCGGCCTCTTTCTATCCTCTCCAATGGATCAAGAAGAAAAATTTTCTTCTATGGCCTCGGTCTAGCTCTATTTTTCGGTCTAAGACTTGTTGTACTCTCTTCCCATAATGAGAAGTGATCATTGATGGGGCTCTCCTCTCTAGCCTCCGGCTTCCATCGTCCTCATCCGCATGGAATCGTTTCAGGTAAGACACATGAAACGTTGGGTAGAGCTTCACTAGATCAGGTAGCTTCAATCGATAAGCCACCTTGCCTACTCGATGTAGCACTTCAAAAGAACCATCATATCTTGGTGCCAATGCCTTTTTAAGGTGTTTGGAGGTAATCTTCCTCCAAATTTGGGGAGTGATCGTCAAGAGCACAATATCTCCCACTTCAAACTCTTCATGCATCCGCCCTCTATCCGCATACTTCTGCATACGCTTTTGAGCTTTGGCCAAGCTATCCCGAGCCTCATCAAGCAACTCTTGCTTGTCTCGAGCATAGCTATGAGCGCCCGGACACTTCACTCGGGTCATGCGCTTTGCTACTTCATGAGGAGTTATTGACTGCCGTCCATTCACAAGCTCGAATGGACTCATGGTTGTGGCCGAGGACTTGTGCAAGTTGTAACAAAATTGTGGTAAGTCCAAGAGCCCAACCCACTCCCTTTGGCTGGCCGTGACATAATGTCTCAAGTGCTCCTCCAATAATGCATTCATCCCTTTCGGTTTGGCCATCCGTTTGAGGGTGATATGCCGTTGAAAACTTCAACTCTGTCCCTAACAATTTGAACAACGTTGTCCAGAAGTATCCCGTGAAGCGAGCATGCCTATCACTTACAATGTCCTTGGGTATGCCAAAGTGCTTCACCACATGTTTGAACATGAGTTGGGCTGCCACTTGAGCTGAACACTTCTCCAGGGCTGGAACAAAGATTGCATATTTAGATAGTCGACACACGACCACTAATATGGAACCCATGCCTTGGACTTTCGAAAATCCCGTGATGAAATCCATGGAAATTGATTGCCATGGTCTCTCTGGAATAGGCAGTGGTTGTAGTAGTCCAGCTTATTTCTTTCATTCCGTTTTGTTTAGTTGACACACTAGATACGTTCGGACATAGTCTTCTACGTCCTTCTCAATCTTTGGCCAATAGTAGTGTCGAGATAGTAGAGACATCATCCTCTCAACTCCAGGGTGGCCGGCCCAACCCGGATCATGCGTTTCTCTCAAATATTTTCTACGCAAGTCCGAGCATGGGACATACACACGTCTTTCCTTGGCATACAAGAGACCATCCTCTAAGTAGTACCTACTTACAACTCCATCTTTCACCTCCTGCACTAGCTTTTTATACGAAGCATCACTATCCACGGCTACTTTCACTAAGTCCATAAATTCGAACTCTATCACGTGTAAGGAAATTACATACTCCTTTACATCCTTTCTAATCAAAGAATCAACCACATTATTATGAATCCCATGTCTATGGATCCATTCAAAATCAAACTCGCCTAGAAACTCTTGCCATCTCGCTTGATTTGGTGTGATATTCTTTTGAGTCTTGAAGTAAGTGTTAGCCACATTGTCCGTGACTACCACAAACTTTGTGCCAAGAAGGTAGTGCTGCCACATCTCTAGGCAATACACCATCATCGTCATCTCCTTCTCATGACTTGAATATCTTAGCTCAACATCCTTCAACTTTCGTCTCTCAAAAGCAATAGGGTGTTTGTCTTGCACCAAGACACCACCTAAGGCACGATCACCAGCATCCACTTGCAATTCAAATGGTTGATCAAAGCATGGTAGCCTCAAGACAGGTCCGGTGGAGATAGCTTTCTTCAAAGCTTCAAAGGCCTCCTCACAAGGCTCATCCCATCTCCATGGCTGATCTTTCTTGAGTAGGTCAGTCAAGGGTGAAGCAAGCTTCGAGTATCCCTTGATGAACCTACGGTAGTAGTTGGCTAAGCCAAGGAAACTCCTTAGCTTAGGGACTCTTGTTGGCGCCGCCCACTCTACAACGGCCTCAACCTTCCTTGGGTCCATTCGGATGTCCCCTTGACTAATGATGTGGCCAAGGAACATGATCTCCTTCCTTCCAAATTTGGACTTCTCCATCTTCCCATAGAGCTTGTGCTCCCTTAGCTTCCCTAATACAAGTTCTAGATGACCAGCATGGTTGGTAAGTGATTGTGAATACACAACAATATCATCAAGATACACAACCACAGACCTATCTAGAAACTCATAAAGTACATCATTCATCAAGTTACAAAATGTAGCTTGGGCATTAGCTAAGCCAAATGGCATAACCAAGAACTCATAAGACCCATACCTTGTGACACAAGTGGTCTTAGGTTCATCTCCAGATGCCATCCTCACTTGCCAATATCCGAATCGAAGATCAATCTTCGAAAAGTAATGAGCTATAGACAGTTTATCAAACAAGTCCATAGCATTAGGGATAGAGTACTTGTTCTTGACCGTTACCTTGTTTAGAGCCTTGTAATCAACACATAACCGCATGGCTCCATCCTTCTTCTTTTGAAACAAAATCGGGGATCCATATGGAGCTTTGGAGGGCTGAATATGGTCACACTCCAGTAGCTCATCAAACTGCCTCCTCAATTCCGCGAGCTCCTTTGGTCCCATCTGGTAAGGTGCTTGAGCTGGTGCCTTTGATCCGGGCACCAACTCAATTGCATGGTTAATTCTCCTTCTTGGTGGCAAATCCCTCGGCAACTCAGGTGGGAAAACATCATTGAAAGAGTCCAAAACTCCTTTCAATTCGGTCCGAATGTCGTCAAGAGTATCGGATGTCACATGCCTTGTCTCGCCCATGGAACGAACATCACTCGGTCCCTCTCGGACGCTGCTCGGCACCATCGCCCAATCATTCGAGTGCCCGCATGCATCGGTCGCACCACACTCCATGGAATGCCTCGCACGATGCCTTGACCGATTGCTCACAACTCTCGAACGATCGCTCGCATGCCCGCATGCATCGACTGTCCCGCACTCTGTGGCACGCCTCGCGCAACGCATCGACTGATCGCTCGCTCCACCGATCACACTCTCACACATTGCTTGGTGCATCAACCGAGCGCTTCAACACGCCGCACGTCTCCACATCCGAATGCTCCCGCACACCACTCGGGCCACCGTCCACAAACTCCGCACACCTTCCGCACACTGCCGAGCACCTCTCGGTCCAGCGCTTGCGCTAGCATGCCCATCGATACCTTCTACCCGAACGACACATGAACGATTGTTCGAGAGTTTTAGGTCTTCTCCCGAATGATCATCAGAGCATCTTCGGTCATCCAACTCCACCAAGAACACCACTCCGGTCAAGTCACCCCTCTTCATCCTATTTTTTCAGCCGCAAGGCCGAGAGCAATTGGACACCCTTCCTATTCTCTTTGGCCTTCACAACATCATACACTCCTGGCTCAAAGACAACACATTCGGCCTCCATGAATTACACCCCTCCTAGCTTCGGGCAAGGCATAGCCCCAGCCTTGTTCATGCCTAGAATCATCTCATAGTCATCTATGGGGACAGCCATAACCTCAAATTGTCCCTTCCACAGACCAGCAACCAACTCAACTCCGACGGTACCCCCTAACTTGTTTGGCACATGAGTTCACGGCCTTGAACTTACTCGAGTGTGGTACAAGTCTAAGATTGAGCTTGTCCACCCACGAGTTAGAAAAGAACGTGTGAGATGCTCCGGTGTCAACCAAAGCCAACAACTCTAGGTCTCCTACCAACACTTACAGGTACATCAAGGTATGGTGGTTGGGAGAAGACACTCGAATAGCTCCCAACATCTTCATGGTGCTCATCTTCCTTGCATCATCACTACTTTCCGAATCAGAGTCAGCCATCAATGAATTGAGCTTACTCCTCTTCAGACAATCCCTCATACGGTGATCTCCACTGCAAATGAAGCGTCCACGAGCCTTGTCTCCACCTCTCTCCACCTTCTTCCCCTCGGATGGCTTCGGTTTATGATCACCCTTGGCATCCACCATCTTTTGCTTGCCTTTCTCTGCCCTTGTCTTCTTCCTTTTCGTGATCCACGACTTGTCCCTCAGATGAGTCACTTCCTTCCTCTCTTTAGGCTTCTTTGGATCACTAGACACATGCTTGAAATCCACCAAGCTCTCGACCATTGTGATGGCTATGGCGAGATCTTGGACATTCTGCCTCCATAGCTCAGCTTGTGCCCTTGGTTGCAAGTTGAGCAACTTATCCTCATCACTCATAGTATGGATATCCAACATCAAGGAGGTGAATCCCTTGACATATTCCCTTGGAGTTCCACTATGTTTCAGCTTCCTAAGATTATCCCTCGCAATCCACTCGGTGTTAGCTGGTAGAAACTGAATTTTGAGGTCCTCCCAAACTGCGACCACATCAAACTCACGGCTAACCTCCCTGGTTCTCCACCACAGCTTGGCATCACCAACAAGGTACATGGTAGCCACTTCTACCTGCTCCGCATCCAGAACCTTCGCTGCCCAAAAGTAGTTCTCCATGTCCCAAAGAAAATTCTCTGATTCCTTTACATTCCTAACACCATCAAAAGGTTTAGGCTCTGGTACTTTGATTCTGGAGGCATGAGGACGCCCTCTAGAACTCTCACAAGGATTCAGCAATGCCATTTTCAACAAGGCCACCTCCATTGCAAAATCTCCATCTTCTTCTCGCATTTGGTTTGTAAGATCTCCATGTCCACCGGGAGATCATCGAGAACCGTTTGACATGTTTGAACGGCATCTCTTAGCTCGACCACCTGATCAACAAGGGGACAATCAGGGGCCTCATGCAAGGGACCATAGTAGTCCTAAATCCACGCTTGCTTCTCTTCCAACACGCAGATGCATTCGGCCATCGCTCGTAGTTGCTCCTCCATCTCACGAACGATGTTGATCACCGAACACGAACAAGATATCAAGCCAATCGACCTGGCTCTGATACCAAATGTCACACCACTTGTTTTCGGGATGTAATGTTTTTTCCAACACAACATGTGCTTGGATCACTCGACGGAAACAACAAACTATTGTGCGGCCAATCTCACCACGAAATTGTCAGCCTCACGATAAAGAACACAATTGCATGCTCAAGCACTTTTTCATTCACAAATGGAGAACTCGGCCACTCAATTTGGCCTACACAAAAAGGACGAAGGTTCACTAAATCCCCTAAGCCTCTTGAGATGATCAACACGATCCTCTCAACTCTCGGATGGAACTCACTCACAAATCCCAACCCCTCATTAGCAATGTGTCAACACGATCACAATGCAACTACTCTCGATCCCTTAATGGTTCGATCTTCTCTCGCTTGTCTACATGGTAAGACACCACGTCTAGCGTTATAGATACATACATGTTCGGTTCCAACGATCCCCTAAAAATCCAGCCTTTGGTTGCAGCATCCTTTGACCGATCCCTGGTCTCCAACTGATCCCCAAATCTCGGTAAGGATAGACTTGGATCCAATCTGGATGAGGACAACTCATCCCCTGAAAAATTGGAACAACTTCGACTTACTCCACGTTGCCGAGATCGTCCGAGCACCACGCGCACCCGCTGACCGCTCCTTCCATCTCTCTTGCAACTCGTCGAGCCAAACACCTCTGAATCCAAATCTGCCTTGGCACATAGCCTTTATTTGCCAAGTCGTCTGAGGGATACTTCTTCTTGACCGAGACAATCTGTCGTCTGCACGGTCAACTAAAAATCAAACCTCTGCCGTTCGAGCATTGCCCGTTCCCCTCGAACGACCCTCGTACATCCTCGAGCCAAACATCTCCAATTGGAATTCCGTCTCGACATATAGCGTTCTTTTATAAATGTGTCCGGTGATTCTCCTCCTTAACCGAGACAATTTCTCGTTTGCATGATCAATTCAAATTCATGCCTTTGCCGTTCGGACGATGTTCGGTCACCACGACCGCTCCTCGGATATCTTCGGACCACACTCTTCCAAATGGAATTCCGCCTCGACACATAGCAATCTTTTACCTATATGTCCGATGGAAAACACGTCTTGACCAATCGAATATGTCAACTGCTTGATGGAATCTCTCATGATCCGCATGTTAGCCGATGGCGCGCAAGAGCCTCACGCATGGCTTCGTATGAGCGGGTGGCGGGTTTGTCAGGGCACGGCGGGTTGGCCCGTGACCCGTCTTGCCCCAAGCAGGAAAATGGGCTCTTCCAATAATAAAAATAAAGCGTGGCCCGCCGTGCGGCACGTGGGCACGGTGGGCCCGCCGTGCGGCACGTGGGCACGGTGGGCCCGCCGTGCCCAATGGCTAGTATTAGGGTTTTTATTTTATATATTTTTATTCTAATTTAAATTCTACCCCTATAAATACCCCTTCAACCTTTCATTTTCCACACTCAACTCAATTCTTCACTCTCATTGCTTACTTACTACTCTACTCTCTCTTAATTCAAGTTATTACTCTTACACTCTTATTAGTTACAAAAAATTTTTCACCAATTTATTTTTGTTCTTCTACAATTTTATTTTTTCATAACATTTTTCATACTACACTACACCAATTTTCTTTCATTTTCACTTACCTACATTACACTATACTATACCCAAAACAATGTCTAAGAGAGTGATTACTCCTAACGATTTCGAGGATGATCTTGATTTTTATAATTTGATCGATATGAATTTTGAGTTGCACGAGCACGACTCCAACACCCCGCCGCATGTACCGATGACTTTGGGTATGGAAGATTTATTATCGCCACCTTCAATTCCTCGAGAACGTTGTAGACGTGAACGAGAATGACTAGCCCCTCCGGCTCCACCTCCAATGGTATATCTCAAAAAATGAGTAGCTCCCGTATTTTTACGAATTTTTTCAATAAACTTCCAAATCTGGAGAGGGGACTCGACTATTTTATTGCCAAATGTCGATTATGTTCAACTTGTTTCCAACACAAGAAAGGTACGTTCTGTATTTATTATTTAATAATTTTATTTATTTATTTTTTAAATTCAAATAATAATATTTTTTTTATAATTTATAGGTTGTGGTTATGGCTCATTTTCGAGACATATAATGAAAAAGCACCCGAGTGAGCTTGGTATAGATCCTACACAAAGTCAAA
>JAOWBN010030521.1:0-21970 GCA_028565015.1 Pinguicula moranensis | reverse complement strand
CAAGATCCTGAAGTAAGTGTCGGAGCCAAAGAACCTCTGCAGCAGTGGTGGCAAGAGCACGATGTTCTGATTCGCAGCTAGAACAAGAGACAATAGGTTGCTTCTTGGCGCTCCAGGAAACTAGATTATCACCAAGGAATATAACATATCCGGAGGTAGATCGACGAGTATCAGGACAGCCAGCCCAATCAACATCAGAATAAGCAATAATAGAGCTTCAATTAGAGGATGTAATGAAATGAAGACCCATACTAATTGTGACACGAACATAATGCAAAATGCGTTTCACAGCCTGAAAATGGAGCTCAGTTGGGGCATGCATATATTGACTGACTGAATTCACTGCAAATGTCAAGTCGGGGCGAGTAATAGTAAGGTACTGTAGAGCACCGACAAGAGATCGATACATTGTTGGGTCAGTGAGAGGTTCACCATCAGAAGAGATATTGGGAGACAACCATAGGTGTGCTGACTGGCTTATAGTCTAAAAGCTGAGCACGAGCTAGAATATCATGAGCATACTTTAATTGGCTGAGCAATAAACTATCCTCTGTGGGAGTTGCTTCGATCCCGAGAAAATAGGTAAGAGTACCCAGATCCTTGAGAGCAATTCAACATGTAGAGTAATGATAAAGCAATCAAGAAGCGAGGTACTGCTTCCTGTTACAATAATATCGTCCATATAGAGAAGTAGATAAATAATATCAATGTCACGTGTAAAGATAAAAAGAGAGGGATCAGCATGACTGCAAACAAATCCAAGAGTGCCAAGAAAGGCACTACAGCGGTCAAACCAGGCTCGGGGAGGTTGCTTGAGGCTGCAGAGAGCTTTCTTAGGATGACAGACATGATCAGGGTACATAGGATTTATATAGCCCAGAGGTTGTTCCATATATACATCTTCGGACAATATCCATTAAGAAAGGCATTCTTGATATCCAACTGACGAAGCGACCAACCCGGGGAAACAGCAATAGAGATGACAGTGCGAACAATTGTAGCTTTAAAGACGAGACTAAATGTATCAAAGAAGTCAAGACCAGGCACTTGAGTGAAACCACGAGCAACTAGGCATTCTTTGAGGCGTTCAATAAATCCATCGGGAAGATACTTGGTTCTGAAAATCCATTTTGATCCGACAATATTGATACCAGGCGGACGAGGAACGAGATCCCAAGTCTGATTTTTGTGGATATTAGCAATTTCTTCATCCATGGCTGCAATCCAAGTAGGATTCTTGGCTGCAGACCGAAACTCACGGGGCTCTGCAGAGACTAGAAGAGCTGATAGAAACCCAGTAGGAACCATATCTTTAATAAGGCGTGGGCGAAATATGTCATCTTTGGAGCGAGTGATCATGGGATGTGAACTGGTTGTAGATAGAGGTGCAGTGGGGGGAGGATCAAGAGAAGTAACCGTGTGATCAGGAAAATTAGAGTCAGAGGGAAGAGGCTATTGTAGAGATACGAGAAGGAACATTTGAGTCAGGGAAGGTAGAGTTAGTTTCTGAAGAAGTCAGTGATGATGGAGATGGAAGATCTATAGGATGAGATGATGGAGAGATAGACGACACAGGACATATAGAGCATGGAGTAATAGTATGAGTGGTTGGAATTGAGGAGGCGGGAGCTGAGTGAGAGTGATGAGTACTAGAAGGATCAAGGAAGCAAGAGACATCTAAGTTAGCAAGGTCAGGGAGAGGTGTAATATTGTGAAATGGAAAACATACTTCATCAAAATGAGCATACCGAGTGATATAGGTATGTGATGTGATGAGATCAAGACATCAAAATACTTTATGTGAAGTGTTGTAGCCCATGAAGACACAAGGAAGACTTCTTGGAGAGAACTTATTTGAAGCATAATCACGTAAACAAGGGAAAACACGACAGCCACCATAGAGTAACTCAAAAGGCAATTTATCTGAGAGCAACGATGATGGCAACCGCTTGATTGTGTAGGCTGTTGTACTGAACGCATCATCCCAGTAAGTGAGAGGTGTATGGGAATGGAAGAGGAGAGTAAGGCCCATTTCAGTGACATGACGGTGCTTTCTTTCAGCCCGTCCATTTTGAGCTGGGGTATAGGCACATGACATTCTATGATGAATACCATGACGTTGATTTGTAAAATGATGGTTTGTGAATTCAGTATCACCACTTGAAATATTTGATTTTTCTGATGAAGTGTTTTTCAACAAAGGCATGATAATGGAGAAATATATCAAAGAAATCTGATTTATATTTAAGGGGATAAAATCATGTAAAGGGCGAATAATCATCCACAAAAATAACATAATAGCGATGACCATGTTTAGATAAAAGAGGAAATGGTCCCCAAAGATTACAATGAATTAAATCAAGAGGCTGATTTGCCCGATGTTCATTTGTAATAAACGGTAAATGATGGCTTTTGGCCATTTGACAAGGAGTACATATATGAAAGTTTTTCAGAGATGAAATTGAAATGTGGCCTTGATTACTCAATAAGGATAGAACAGTAGAAGATGGATGACCGAGCCTAGTATGCCATGAATCAAAAGAGCTGTGTAAAGTACTAACTCTTAAGGATGAAGCAAAGGCTGGGATGTTGCGCTCAAATACATATAGACCTCCATCACGTTGGCCGGTGGCCACCACCTATCTTGTGTGACAATTCTAAATAATAAAGCATTGATCAATAAATGTGATGGAAATAAAGAAATCAGAGGTGAGTTACTGATGGATAATAAATTTTTGGTGAGGTTGGGGATGACCAAGACAATTAGTAAAGGAAGAGAAAAGCAGAGAAAACAATACCAGTATGGGTAATGGGTAAGGGTGCTCCATTTTTAACAACAACACAAGCCTACCATGATAAGGATGTGCCTGATCAAGAGTCTTCACTGAAGTAGTCATATGTTCTGAAGCACCGGAGTCTATATACCAGTCTGATGATGGAGGTACTAGAGATGGTAGGGATGCTCCAGCAGGAAAAGGAGGTAGTCCTGTGATGGCGCCTATAGGCGTAATGCCAGCAAAAGTGGAGCCAATAAACCATGCATGTGGTTATGGAGTAGGAGATACAACAGCAACATGAGCGGAAAGAAAATAGAAAGTATCACCAGAATAAATATTTTGTAGCCCGGATAATTGTGGTGCACCATTCTGTCCAGAATTAAACTGTGGCCCACTGGAAGTCATATTTGGGCCAAAAATACATTGCATCCCACCACTATGTTGTTGTTGTCCGCCATTTGGGCCTGAATTTAGCTGTTGTCCGCCAATTGGGCCTGAATTAAACTATTGTCCTCCATTTGAGCCCAGATTAATATGTTGTGTGCCAAGGAAGTGTTGTCCATTGTGTGGGCTGAAAGAAAGAGGCAGCCCACCATTAACTTTTTGCGGCCCAGCATTAAATACGGCAGTTGAGAATTCGATGTGGACAAATAACCAGGTCCAAAATTGGCCCATTCCATTCTCGCCTCTTGAAGAAAAAAATGTTGGATTTGTGAATTGCGACAAACCATGCCCTAGAACATAACCCATCACCGGAGTTACAGAGATTTTGGCCAGATTGGCATGCGTGTGTTGCCGCGGAAAGGTCATAGCAGAGTAGCGGCCTTGATAGCTATCAGCAAAGTGGCCATAAGTGCCACAAATTTGACATTTGGGTCAGTGGGGGTCACGGCCTCTTCCTCATACGCGTGGATTGAAGGGCAGAGTGATGGATTGAAAGGTGGTAGTGTAGTTGTAGTGTTGGTTGCTTGATGTGTAATTTGTGGATTCATGGATGGAGTGTGTGGGGACGGTAGTGATGCAAGTGGTGGAAGACGCGTTGTGTTATGTGGAAAGGGAAGAGGTGTTTTTGGAGGAATGTTGGCAGTGAAGGCAACAACTAGTGGAGTAGTGATGGTTTTATGATACAGTGCCTCAAAAGTTTTAGCACTAGCAACAATATCACGAATGGATGGGAGTGGAACTTGTGAGAGTTGAGATCCGACAAACACTGCAAAATCTGGTCCAAGGCCTCAAATGAACTAGTGAAGATGGTCGAGTGATGAAACTGGTCGGCCTAGTGCAGCAAGACTGTCGCACAAATTTAGAAATTGTCGAGCAAACTCTCTGATTGTGAGACTATGCTTTTGGAGTTGCTGCAATTCGTCTCGCAAATCCAATTCAGTAGAGGATCCCAAGTGTGAATACTCTTCTTCCAATTTTTGCTAGACATCCTGGGAAGAAATACATTTGTTGATGACTACTCCATGTGCCTCCTCAGTTAGTGATGAGATCAGTAGAGAATACAATCTATCATCGATGTCATGCCAAGTTGTATATGCAGGGTTAACTTTCAGCAGATCCGTTGGATACTCAGCAGGTGGTTCTGGAGAAGTGCCATCTATGTATTCAGTGAGACCATGGTCCTTGAAAAGATGGTAAACTTGGTTGTGCCAATATAAATAGTTGGCTGACGAAAGTTTGGTAGTAACAAGATGAGCGAATTCAATGTAGGATATAGTAATATTAGGTAGATTTTGAGGAACCTCTAGTGGTGCCATGGCTGTAAAATGGATGTTAGAGAAGGGTGAAGAAAATATGTAGAAGGTTAGGGAGTAAGGCCTGATAAGAGCAGATAGGAGCTTATTAATGTGAAGAATTAGAGGAGTAAAGATTATAGGATGAATGCTAATAAATGGGCAGTTTGACAGAATTATAGAAGGAGGAAACAGGGAGTGTATAGGCTGCAACGTGGAGGAAAAGAGGGAAAAAAAAATAGGAATCGAACGGAGATCAAGCCTTAACCTCGCTCTGATACCATGTGAAGGTTTAGAGGATGTGAGAATTTTAGAAGATGCACTGTGGTTTTGCTGGAAGTTTGTAGATTGCAGAGGATGCAGAAAGCTTACTGAAAATTGAAGGTATGAAGAATAGGAAGAAAATAAAGGCAAAAAATATAGTAAGGAAATATTTCTTCTATTGATCATTCTTGCATTGTGTATTATGATCATGTCTATTCTTTTATAGACTATACAAGAGTATCTCAAAAAATAGTAACTTGAGAAATCATGCTAATTTGCTTGATTTGTCTTTATTTAGTTCTTCCTGATTTGTAGTAATTTCTGAAAATTTTCCTTCTTGAGAATCTTGATAGTCAACAAGGGAGAATGAGAATGAGAGCTTCAACTTGGTGAGATGATCTACAAATGTTTTTGGTTGGATCTTGGTTTCAAAACCATGTACAAAAGAGGGTGGGGAATGGGGGCAAAATGTTATTTTGGAAGGAAGACAAAGCCTTTTTTGAAAGATATAACAGATGATACATGCTTGATAGATTAGGCGGCAGGAAATTGCAAATATATGGTGGGTGGGAAGAATGAAGATAGGTTTGGAAGTGGGAGTGGAGGGAAAGAGAAGAAATCATGTTGCTGGACTTCATCTGATCAATGTTAGTTTGCAAGAACGTGAAACTGACCATTGGAGCTACAAAAATAAATCCAAAAGGAGTTGACATTATTTGTGATACAACTTGTGACACTGTTTCCTCAAACATCTGTGTTTGGGGTCCGTAGAGTTTAGTGTTTAGATTTTTAGATATTTAGATATTAGGGTTTATATTTTTGGATTTAGGGCTTACGGTTTATGGTTTTTTAGAATTTAGGGTTTTTAAGTTTTAGGGTTTAGGGTCATAAACCCTAAAAAACCTTAAACCCTAAGCCATAAATCCAAAAATGTAAATCTTAAGACCTAAATATCTAAAAATCAAAACCTTAAACACCAAACTCTAAATCCTACGAACCCTAGACATTGACTTTTAAGGAAACAGTGTCCCACAAATCATAAACCCTAAAAAATCCTAATCCCTAAATTCTAAAATATAAATCCTAAAACCTAATTATCTAAAAATCTAAACCCTAAACTCCAAACCCTAAACCCTACGGACCCTAAACATAGACTTTTGAGAAAACACTATCACAAATAATGTAAACTTATCACAAATATATATATATATATATATATATATAGAGAGAGAGAGAGAGAGAGAGAGAGACTGTTAGGATTTAATTTCCGGACCCTACCCAACACTAATTGGTATGATATTGTCCGCTATTGGCCGAAGCTCTCACGGTTTTGTTATCGGGGTTTTACCCCTAAAAGGCCGCATACCAGTATAATGTTTGTCATTCAATATAAACCCAACCAATTTCTCATTTGCAATCTGTGTGGGACGTCCATGCCTTTGTTTGCACTCAACATTCCTCCCCGCGAACAAAGGCTCATCGGTGCCCCCTCAAAGCAGGAATTTACCCCCTAGAACCGTTCATTCAGGGACCTTAAACGGGGATTCCTCCCTTAAACGAGGGACTACCGGCGCCCTCCTCAATAACTTAATCGGGGAGGAAGTCTATTTAGGCTCCGAACCGACACATCTACCCTCATCGCACCACTGTTAGCATTTAATTTTTGGACCTTACCCAACACTAATTGGTATGATATTGTCCGCTATGGGCCAAAGCTCTCACGATTTTATTCTCAGGGTTTTACCCCCAAAAGGCCTCATACCAATATAATGTTTGTCCTTCAATACGAACCCAACCAATTTCTCATTTGCAATTCGTGTGGGACATCCATAAACCCTAAAAATCCACAAACCCTAAGCCTTAAATCCAAAAATATAAATCCTAAGAATTAAATATCTAAAAATCTAAACCTTAAACCATACGGACCCTAAACATAAACTTTTGAGAAAATAATGTCACAAATTGTGTCACAAATAATGTCAATGGAACCATCCCCTATATATATATATATATTCTCTATGGTGGTGGCAGTACCAAAAGTCATCAATCCGGGACTGTCACCATTAATAAACTATTATTAATGGTAGTGGTATCACAATTAAATTAGATAATAATAAAAAATTGACAGATAAAAAGTTATATATATATATAGAGAGAGAGAGAGAGTGCATATTAATTCACGACCAATAAATCAAAAATAACCTATAAACATATTAATACTCGAACAACTCCAAAACAATAGGCTAAAAGAAGATCTCTTTTGAAAAAAAAAACATTAACCAAAAAGCAATATCCACTCAAATTTTATTTCAGATTAGTACTTGCCAACAATAGCATCGTTGATCATATTCATTCAAGAATAAATAAAAAAAAAATTCTCAAAATTTTGGAAACAAACGTAAAAAAGAGTAACATAAATTACAAGCCGTGTGGCGGAGATGAATCTTGTGTTGGAAAAATACATATTAACTATTAATATATTATTAAGAGATGTCTGAAAAATTGATAAAGAATACGATGGAGAAAAAGTTTATCTCTTTCAAGTTCATGATTCCACTAAGAATCTATTTTGTACCCATAGTGATTTCTCCTTTTACTTCTCCTTTTGCTTATCCTTTTAATTTTGTATTTTTTGAGTGTTTGTTAAAACTGCGAAAAAATTGAAAAAGTTATTGAAATAGTATTTGCATCAAATTTTGTAAATTGATTAAATAGTGTTATAGTTAACTTTGGTAAGATAACTTTAATTTATTTACGAAATTGCCATTAAAAGTATAAGTAGAATAAAAAAGTAGCATCCTACCTATTTCTGAAAAAAAAGAGTTTTGACTGAAAAAAATGAGAAGGAGAAGTTGAGTCATTAAACCACTAAGTTGGTGGAGATAATGGAGAAGTTCAAGAGGTGAAAAATCTCTACCACTTGTTCACAAACTCTATAATAGTGGATACCCCTCTTGAGTGAAGCACTCAGATAAAATTAAGTCTAGAATTTTATTCTCTCTTCTTGGAATATTTGTTGTAAGTCCTTCAAGTGGTGATTGAAGAAATATACCGTTAGAGTTTGCCGGGGTTGTGCTCCAAGTCTGTGCATATTAACTCATATCCATTGTATCCTATGAGGCAGACGCTTGTGAATATCAAAACACCCAGGAGAGGGCAAATATGTTTTAAGGAAACTGTGAGTTTCACATGCCTCAGAGTTGTTCAAATCCTCCTGTTTTATTCAACGGTGAAAAGTTGAAGTTTATATAATTCTTAAAGAATTTTATTTCATATTGCTTATTTCCTCTATTGCAACAAAATGTTAATTCCATTGATTATGTTTAACATCTTGCTCGAAGTAAGCTGAACTCGAAAATCAGAAGTGAATTACAGGGGCCAAGAACGATGGTGATTCCAAGTTTTCTGATAGAAGATAATCGATGATGAGGATTAAGAGACGAAAGAAGACGAAGAGAAGACGAAAGTTTCCAAAAATAAAACCCTAAAGCAAAACCAAAAATGTTTTTTAGTGGTAGGCCCTATAAAATGTTTATTTTATTTTTTTTAATAGGGTAGGACCAACTAGAAACCTCCACTGCCACCGTTTTCATAGCGGTGGACATTTATGGACCCGTTACTGGTATCAAACACGGCCGATGGAAGTTATATCGATAGCAGTGGCAATGATGGAACCAGTTTACCTATACAACCGCCACCCGTTAGCCAGGCCTAATCATATAGAGTTATCATGGACAAACAAGAGCACATGTACAAGATAGAGGAGGGCGAGCAGCCGAAAGCCATATGAGGTAAGGCCTTCATCTTCGCTTGGAGTTCCCCCTCCCATTTTCGATATATGAAAATGACGAGCCCGCCAATTACCCCGAATCCCATCTTCCCGACCGATGCCCAACCAATTAACCATGGCACAGAGGGATACCCCACCACCGTAATCCCTACCGCGACCACCACAACTCCCCGGTTTCATAGACTTGCGTTCCATGGAAAACCGACACAGAAATTAAACCCCAGTCCCTAAATTGCAAATGACCTTCAATTGGACAACGGTCCCCCGAAAGTCTCACCGCCTACGACAAGAAATCAGATTGGGAAAAACCATTCTCTATTTAGGAAGATAACAACCCATCCCTACCTCCACCCACAATTTTAGGGAAAGAAAGCCGCAGGAAGTTAAGACTAAGGGAGAAAGTAATCACAGGAGCGGCGTGCACACCTGATTAGGGACATGGATAGTGGAGAAAATCAAGATACGTGATTCGAAGATTTCTTTTTCATCACGAACTTTCCACCAAACACGAACGGAAGGGAGCTAAGGAACATCTTCGAAGAGCAAGGTAAAATGGCTTATTCTTAACAAATTTGCTGGTAACGGCGCGCCCTTCGGTTTTGTAACGTATGAGGATTTAGACTCAGTGGAAAACATGGATAAAACTCTGACTAGTGTATGAGTGGGTACATACAAAATCAGAGCCAATCGATCGAGGTTTGAGAGGCAGCCATTGCCGCCTACAGTAGTGAGGCAGTTGTTGCCGCCTACAGTAGTGAAGCAGCAATGGACAGTAGTCATCAAAGATAACCCAGAAGATATCCTATAAAGAGGTGCTCACCTCACCGAATGGCATACAAAGGAAAGAGCAGGAAACCAAGCAAAAGAAACAGCAACATCCCAAGGTTCTCACCCTCAAAACCACTAAATAGGACTCCTCGTGGCTGACCCATAACAAGGTTGGGATGCTTCGAGACAAGTAAGGATGGAGTGCCTTACAAATGGCTCTAAGAAGAGGGGGTTACTTCAACCTCACAGTATGGGATTGGGAAAGGTCATGATTTGGGAATAAACGAGTAAAGACCTCACAAACCTACTTAAGCATGACAAGGAGTGGCTCAACACCTGGATGATAGACATAGCTAATTGGACTGGTCAACCCCCTACCTCTGAGAGATTATGTTGGATAAAGATCTACGGAACCCCATAATGGATTGAACAAAACTTGAATGACATAGATGGTAGGATGATTTGTCCTCTAGAGACAATTCGATTGATGAGAATATATCAAAAGAGATGGACACAGAAAAGGAATGGTTGGGAAATGACAGTGATATAGAAGGAGGTGACTCTGTGAACCAAAATCTAATAGAAGTTGCACGGTCCTCCTATGTACACCAAACGCAGATCAGAGCAAAAGCACAACAATAAGACAACTCCAGCAGAGGGCAGCCATTGGTGCAAACAGGGAAATTCTTGCTGCCTATAGAGGCAGAGGAGGAAGAGAATGATAGTGGGATTGATACGCAAGGTGTAGTGGATTCAATCATAACAGAAACTCAGCAACAAAGATTAGCCATCAGACAGAAAAGCACTAAGGTATTGGAAATTGCAACAGCTGAAGACAACATATATAGGGAATTATATGGGAAAATGGAGCAACTGACCCTCAGAGATAACCCCAGAATGAAGCTAGCCTTAAAGGAGAGGGGACACCTCATGGCTGAGAGTAAAATGCACACTAAACAACCTACTAAAGAAGTTGCAAAGTACCTACCATATCAGCAAATATTGGATAGGCTTGGTATTGAGATCACTACCTTGGTCAACTCTATGTCAAGCCAAGAAACAAGAAGAGAGGTAGATGCGATTGAAGAACGCTAGGGAACTAAGCCAATGGATCCCTCAAGTCAAGAACAACAACCAATGCTCAAAGATTATAGAAGGAATGTGGGAAGTATGTAAAGAGCAAAAAATTAGAGTAGGCAAAAAACAGACACATCCAAAAACATTTACTCTCCATCTCAGACAAGCAAAAGCAAAAGTAAGATAGAAGAAAAGTCTAGAAGGAGGACAACACAAAAGTGCAAGAACCAACAAATTTTAGAAGACTAGAGGGATATGTTGACCAATCCTGAAAAATATACACAGAGATAAGCTCAGAAACAACCTGATCCTAACATCAAACCATCCACGTCCATGACATAGCAACATTTCAGCTACCAACATCAAGCACGACAAAGAAGAAGCCAAGTTCATAATGAAGAGGGGAATGCAATGGGCATCCAGCATCACCAAAGCCAGGAGCAAACTTTAAATGACCTTGTGGAAATAGCCTTGAGAAACAAGGAAGAGACTATAAGAAAAAAGAGGAAACAAAAAGGGAAGGAGATCAAAGCAGCTGGGAATGCAGCTTCTTAGCTATAATAAAAGAGGGCTAGGGGAGAAGGGCAGAAGAAAAGCAGTCAAAAATCTAGTCAGTAAGCACAACATTTCTTTCCTAAGTTTGCAAGAGACTAAGAAGGAGTTCATCAGCAAGAAGTTGTGTGAATCCCTTTGGCCTAACAATAACTTCAATTTGGTGTACAAAGGCTCTAATGGACTCTCCGGTGGATTTCTATATATTTGGAACAAGGACAAATTCAATAGAGAAAGTATCTTGGATGTGGATGAAGTGTTAGGGGTGACAGGTAAGTGGGAAGATGAAACAGAGGTCTCACATATGTTAAATGTTTATCATCTCGCAGCCCTATCAGACAAACAAAGACAATGGAGCCAGATAATACAACTCAGACAAGGCAAAGAGTAAGACAAGTGGTGTGTTATGGGTGACTTAAATGAAGTACTTGACAAAAAAGAGAGAAAAGGAATGGCAACTGGTACAAATGACCTTGAAATTAGAGAGTTCAACAACTTTGTTAATACTATGCAGCTACAAGACTTGGCAATGATCAAAAGAAAATTCACCCGGTACCTCAACTCTCTAAAGACTATGAATAGACTGGATAGGTTTTTGTTTAATGATCGTTAAGGACAAATAAAAACTGGGTACAAACTGGCCTGGAAGGGAGGATTCAGATCATTGCCCTATCATATTATGCCCTCAAGTCCAAAACTGGGGTCTGAAGCCACTAAAAGTGCTAAACTGTTGGTTGAAAATGGCAGGATTCAAGGAACTGGTAACAAGGGTCTGGAATGAATCAGAGGTACTAGGGTATGCAGGTTTCGGAATCAAGAAAAAAAATACAATTGCTAAAACAAGAAATGAAGGAATGGAACAAGAATGGATATGCCAACCTGGATGTCAAGAGATCAACACCGATTCAGACCCTTAAAGCCTTGGAACTTGTAGCAGAGGTTGATGAAGCACAGGAATCTCATCAAAGGCAGATGATAGACCTAAAGCAAGATCTGCACAACTTAACACATCAGCAGGAAAGCATTATTTTTCAAAAGATGAGTTGAATGGATTTAGGAGGGCTATGCAAATACAACATTCTTTCATAACTGGATGAATATGAATAGGTACAAAAAAAGAATTTAGGGTGTCTGGAATGAGGGAGTCTGGTTTAAAGAGGCTAATAAGGTGAATAAATCCTTCTATGATCATTTCAAACTCAGGTTCACAGAGAACAACTACTGTAGACCAAGCCTAGGCATAATCATCCAACTTAAGAAATTGTCTGATCAGGCAAGAGAGACCATATCAGTCCCCTTTAGCGAATCAAAGATTGTACAGGCTATCACGCATTGTGTTAGCAAGGCTTATCAAAAAGAAAAAGAAGCATTGTGTTAGCAACAAAAGCCCTGGGCCAGACGATCTAAATTTAATCAAATATTTCTTGGACCTGCTTAAGGGTGACATATGCCAAACGATGACTGAATTCTATAGGAATTGTAGAATTGTTAAGGGAGGCAACATTTCTCATATCACTCTGGTAGCAAAGACAATGTCACCAATGACAATTTCAGATTTTAGATCAATCACTCTATCGATAGTACTTATAATATTGTATCTAAGGTGCTATCCAGAAGACTTAGTGTTGTGTTGGAGGAAGTGATATCCAGAAATCAAATGGCTTTTATAGGGAAAAGGCGGATAATAAAATGGAGTAATGATAGCAAATGAGGTGATAGAAGACCTAAAGAAAACAAAGAATCTAGCTTTGATCCTAAAAGTTGACTATGAGAAAGCCTTTGATATAGTCAACTGGAATTAACTGCAAGAGATTATGAGGAAGATGAATTTTCCAGATTGTTGGTTGTGGTCGATACGAGAGTGCCTTCAATCTGCAATAAACTCAGTCTTATTGAATGGTAGTTCGACTTCAGAGTTTACTCCACATATAGGGTTAAGACAAGGAGATCCCCTATCTCTTTTCCTATTCTTGATAGCAACTGAAGGTCTCTATGCTTTGGTTCAAGAAGCTGAAAACAAAACATCATAACACCACTTGAAATAGGGGAAGGGAATATGAGAACCTCTCATCTTCAATTCGCTAATGATACCATATTTTTCACTGAAGCTACCTGGGGTAATGTAAGGGCCATTAAAGCCTTGCTGCACAACTTTGAACTATTGTCTTGGATGCGCATAAACTTCCACAAAAGTCAGCTAATGGGAAACAAGGTAGCTGAATCCACACTGGAGGAGATGGTAGACTACCTGCAATGCAGAAAGGGCAGTTTACCCTTTACCTATCTTGAGTTGCCAGTAGGGGTAAACCCACGAAAATGTTCAACCTGGAAGCCTGTGATAGAGATATATGTACTAGGAAAATGGGAAACTAAGACTTTGTCAACAGGAGGTAAAGTAATTCTTATTAACTCAGTACTAGCTGCCCCATCCTCATATTTCTTTGTCTGCTATCTAGCTCCCAAAGCGGTGATCAAGAAACTAGTGACCCTACAACGAGACTTCTTTTGGGGTAGAACATCAAAGAAGAAGAAAGTCTATTAGATATTATGGCAAAAAATGTGTCACCGATCAACAGGGGAGGATTAGGTATTACGAATTTGAAGACATTTAACAAAGCAATGGTAGGCAAATGGGGTGGAAGAATTCTGAATGCCACTCAAGGAATGTGGAAGGATCTACCCAGAGCAAAGTAATGAACTGCGGGTTCAATCTCTGTAGGGGAAATAAGAGAACTATGGGAACACAGGGGAATTACACCAATAAGAAGAGGAAGGAGGAGGGAAAGAGCTTATGCATCCTACAATTGGTCTGATTAGCAACACACACTACAAGGATCCTAATTTGGGATAATATGAGCTTGAAACTGGGATGTGGAGCACAGATAAAGTTCTGGGAAGTTCAGTGGATAGGTCCCTTCACATTAGCTCAACGCTTCCAAAGACTATGCAAGTTAGATACATTGAGAGGCAAAAGCATAGCTGACCATTGTGAATGGGTTGAAGGAGACTGGCAGTGGACATGGGAATGGAATAAGCGAATCCCTGAGGGGGAAAGAAGAGAGTTATAGAGCTAACACTCCTTGCTCATGATATTGTTTTGCAGGAAAATACACAAGATTCCTATTACCATGCAGGTGACAATGAAGGAGGCTATACAGTTAAGGAAGCCTACAAGATTATCAGCAGGGAAGAACTGAATCCATACACGGATGAGGAGTAAACACTGCTCTCCCAAATCTGGAACAGGTACACTCCTAAAATAGATAACTATTCTTGTGTGGAAACTTTTGCAAAAAAAGTTGGCAACAAAAGTAACTTGAAACACAGGGGCATTTTACATCCAAAACAAAGCATAGAGTGTGGCTTATGCAAAGATTATCCAGAGGATGAGCAACACTTATTCTATGAGTGTAGCCAATCAGCCTCACATTGGTTGAAAGCTCAACAGTGGCTGCAGTTTCCTCACATCAGCCACACCTAGATAAGCATGGAAACAAATATGGTCAGCCACCATCTGTTCGATCTTGGAATTAAGGAACCATTTACACTTCAATTCGGTCACTATCAATGTGGAGGATAAATTTCAGCAGTTGCAGGTAAAGTGTTGGAAGTGTTTTGAATACAATGGTAAGCACGACATCATTGACTACTCCATCGCGGACTGGATCATGAATCCGTTAGAATGCATGCACTGCTTGTCAAAGCATTGAGGCACCTACCTTGGAGGTGGAAATTCTGAAATGAAGGCAAAGAGGGCGAATTAACATGGTAGGAAAAAGTATGTAGTGACTCAAAACTCTTGATTTCCTGCCAGAAGTACAATTAGACGAATTCGGCAAGGACAACTATTCATCGCAGGAAAATTGTTTGAGTGAAGGCAACAGACTAACACGCAGATTGTCTAAAAGGTAAGAATGTGAAAATCAATTGGACAGAGGCTATTAACCTTCTATTCTCTGTGCAGTCACTACGGAATCCAAGCCTGGAGAGTATGGAAAATACCACCATCCCAGCAATTGAAATATAACAGAGTAAACGTGGTCTCTGATTTGTAGAGTTTAGAAAAAATAACTTCTTTGAAAGATTGTTGGACAAGGACGGATAGGCCTATTTTATTATGCCAAGCCCATATTGTTTCTTCTCAAGAAGGATGAAATAAATTGTGGTTAAGGCCTAAATGTGTAATCCTTAGAGATGATACATTCTCTTGGGGAAATGCTTATCTGGGAAACTGCAACAATGACATGGCCATGATGCAATAAGGTGAGAAGACAGATCTGAGGATAAGGATTATTGTGGTTTTCAGTAATGGCTCCTATAGTCATTAGATTTATCACATAATCGGATGGTAGCCTGCATAGCTAAAGGTCAGCTAATCAATGTTGTAGAGATCCAGAAAAGCAATCTTTTAGCGGATAAGTCAACAATCACAAAACTACGATGCTATAAGGTGAGCAGGCTGAGTTGCGAACTAAGATTTATTAAGTACCAGTAACGACTTCTGTAGTCATCAGACTTCATAGAATTTGATGACAACCTGTATAGCTGAAGGTCAACTGATCAATGTTGCTAAGTCTCAAGAAAAAAAGAAACAAGGGATGAAGACTAGAGAAACAAAGAAATCAGCAGACAGGAACCTTGATGGAATGAGCTGCAGTCGTTGATCTATATAGTTCACAAACAAAAGTGCCAATGTGCTATTTGTATTTGGCACCTCTCTTGATGGCTAGTTTTCTTCCTTTTTATTTTACCTTTTTATTTTTAATGCTCTTTAGCTTGTACATAAACCTTTATGTACAGTGAATTTTGGCATAAAAAAAAAGAAATCTTTGCTTGGAGGTTGATACAAGAGTGGCTACTCATAAAACAAAATTTGCAAAAGAGGAAGATAATAGGCTAGTAACATCCAACAAAATGTACTTTTGTAAGCCTGCAGATGAAATAAAGAACACTTATTCAAGGACTGCACATCAAATCCTTTAGGGAGCAGGTGAAAGACTTGCTCAATTTGGCGACAACAAATCTTGGAATGGCATCCCCCAAGCAACACATACAAGTTAAATCACCAAAACAGGATAGGACCATATGGACATGTCTATGGGCAACAACTACTTGGCTCATCTGGGTACGTGAAACCTATTAATTTCATTGATTATGTGTAACAATCTTAAAATAACTTTCTAGTTTCTTTGGAACTAACAGTTTGATTTGCATAAAATAAAGGCAATATATCTCAAATATGATTCTAAGTTTTTTCGATTCTCACATCATGGAAAATTTCGATTTTAATCCGTTGATCATGATGTATATGTAGTAAATAGAGGCAATATATCTTAAATATGATTCTAAATTTTTTCAATTCTCACATAAAGGAAAATTTCGATTTTAATCATTTGATCATGATGCATATGTAGTTGAATATGTGTTATTAATAATATTCTTTTTATTATTTAGGATATTTATTCAGAATATTGTATTTATTATTCAGAATATTTATTCAAAATATTGTGATATTTTCGATCAATATTTTCAGAATTTTGTTTTTCAATATTACTAATTTTTGAATTTCATGAATGTCAGAAATGGCTAATGGTGCACCAATAATTCCTAAAGACTCCTCGCTGCCACTTATCTAAGTTGCGACCCAAAAAGTTGTTTCTACTTTGGGGACACACAAGGAAAGAATGGTCACGTGGTAATGCCGATTCCGAGAGTTCCGGTGATTCCACAAGTGACGACTATCCCTATGAGCCACAATGAAAAACCGAAAAAATTCAAGGGATCCAACTTTAAGATGTGGCAACAAAAATGTTGTTTTACCTTACTATGCTGAATTTTGCAAGATTCTTAAAAGATGACCCATCCTGCTATAAGAGAGGAAGAACAGTCTTTGACTACATTAGATACCTGGAGACATTCTGAATTCCTTTGTAGGAACTACATCCTGAATGGTTTCTCTGATGCCTTGCACGTTGTGTATAACGGAAATAAGATATCAATGGAACCTTGGGATGCTTTAGAACACAAGTATAAAATGGAAAATACTGGTGCCAAGAACTTTTTTGGCTGCCCAATTCTTGAATTTACAGATGGTGGACATGAAAATTATTGTGAGCCAAGTCCAAGAACTTCAGTTGATCATTTATGGAATGTTGGCAGAGGGAATGATCCTTAGTGAATCATTCCAAGTAGCTGCAATAATTGAGAAGCTACCCCCTTCGTGGATGAATTTCAAAAATTATTTGAAGCTAAAAAGGAAGGAAATGCCATTGGAATATCTAATCCTTAGATTTTGCATTGAATAAGATAACAAGGGATTCAACAAAAAGACTTTTGATACTTTTGACATGAATGTTGCTAAAGCAAACGTGGTAGAACATGAAAGAGGCAAAAACAAAAAGCATATGCATGGGTCAAAGATGGGACCTAAAGGAGGAGTGACAAAGAAACAAAAGTTTTTTGGGAAATGTAACAACTGTAACAAGACAGTGCACAAGTTTTATGACTACAGGTTGCCTAAAAAGAAAGGCAAAAAGAACAATGAGGTTAACGTTGTGGATATCGACACGAGAGACGTATCTTACATAGACCTTTGTGCTATGGTCTCTGAAGTCAACTTGGTGGATATCAATCCAAAATTATAGTATCTAGACACTGGAGCCACAAGACATGTTTGTGGTAATAAGTATGCTTTTTCAAATCTAACCATGAATGCTTAGGAGAAATTTTACAAGGGAAATTGATTACCTCTGAGATCGAAGGGTTTGGAACTATTTGCTTGAAGATGACTTCAAGAAAAGAAGTCAAACTGCAGAAGGTGTTGTATGTACCTGACCTGAGGAGGAATCTAATTTTTAAAACACTGTTGAGTCTGTATGTACCTGACCTGGAAGGGTTATGTTAGTGATGATAGTTTATGGAAGATGTCTGCTAGCAAAGAACATTAATGAGAATACTTCTACTTTTTTTTCTTACATCATTGAGTAATCTATTTTATGGCATGGTAGATTAGGACATGTTAATTATAATATATTACGTAGATTAATTAACTTAAATCATATACCCAAGTTTTATATAGATTCTAAACACTAAGTGTAAAACTTGTGTTGAGGCAAAGTTAACAAGTTCATCGTTCCAAACAGTTGAAAGAAAAACAAAAGTTAATTCACACCGATGTTTGTGATTTAAAGTTTATTCAAACAAGAGGTGAGAATAAATATTTTTTATTACTTTCATCGATGACAACACAAAATACAGTAATGCATATTTGATGAAAAGTAAAGATAAGGCTATAGAGAAATTTATTCTCTATAAGAAAGAGGTAGAAAACCAACTTAATAAGAAAATTAAGATGGTAAGAAGTGACCGTAGTGGTAAATATGTAGAATCATTTGGTACTTTTTGTTCCCAACTTGATATTATTCATGAGGTCACTGCCTCTTATTCTCCACAATCCAATAGAATGGCAGAATGGAAAAATAGAACTTTAAAGAAATGATGAACGCAATATTAATAAGCTATGGTTTGCCCAAAACATGTAGGGCGAAGCCATATTATCAGCTAATTGACTGTTAAATAAGGTACCTCAAAAGAAGGTTGAAAAAACGCCATATGAATTGTAGAGAGGTAAGGTGGCTGCACCTTTACCCAAGAAAATGAAAATAGGTCCAAAAATAATTGATTGTATTTTCATTGGATACGCACATTACATTAGTACATATCAGTTTCTTGTGTATGAATCTCAAGACTTTGATATTCACAATAATATGATAATGAAATCAAGAGAAGCTTTGTTCTTTGAACATATATTTCCATGCAAATCCAAGGAATCTGAACCAAGTTCTACGAAACAATGCTTGAATGAAATTAGTCAGAATCAAGAAGAACTTAAAGAAGTTCAGGAAAGGCCCAAACATAGTAAAAGGGTAAGGACATAAACATTTTTTTGACCAGATTTTTTGACTTACATGATCGGGGGTGAACCCCAAACTTATATGGAAGTTGTAAGTTCCACAGAGGGTCTTTTATGGAAAGAAGCCATGAAGAGTGAAATTGATTCCATTCTATATAATCATACTTGGGAGCAGGTGGATCTTCCTCCAAGAGGTAAACCTTTAGGATCCAAGTTGGTTTTCAAACGAAAAATGTAACCAGATGAAACAATTAATAAGTACAAGACCAGACTTGTAATCAAAGGATACAAGCAACAAGAAGACTATGATTAGTTTGATACTTATTCTCCTGTATCGAGAATAAATTTTGTAAGATTGATTTTGGCAATTACCGCATTGCGCAATATTGAAGTACACCAAATGGATGTAAAAAAATATTTTTCTTGATGGAGATCTTGACAAAGAAATCTACGTGGAACAACCCAGGGTTATGTAGATCCTACGTGGAACAACCTGAGGGTTATGTAGCTCCTAGACGAGGAAAGAAAGTGTGTGAATTGGTAAAATCTCTGTGCAGACTTAAACAATAACCCAAACAGTGGCATGTGAAATTTGACCATGTCATTATGACCAATGAGTACAAAATCAACGAGTGTGACAAGTGTGTCTACGTGAAAATTATAGAACAAGAATATATAATTTTATATCTATATGCATATGACATACTAATTATCGGCAGCAATGATTGAATGGTAAAATGTACCAAAGACATGCTAAACTCAAGATTTGATATGAAAGATAGAGGTTTGATTGATTTAATTTTAGGGATTAAAATTATACAATCGCCAAATGGTATGAGCCAATCGCACTATATGGACAAGATTCTTGACAAATTTAATAAAGATTATTCTAGTTCCTCCAGAACTCCAATTGATATAAGTCAACATTTGTCAAAGAATAAAGGAAAGAGTATTGCTCAAATAGAATATGCTAGAGTAATAGGCAGTGTTATGTACCCGATGAGGTGTACTACAAGGCCACACATTGCTTATATTGTGAGTGTATTAACTATATTCATGAGTAACCCTGGAAGTGATCAATATAAAGTAATCACTAGAGTATTAAGGTACTTAAGATATACTCGTGACTATGGGTTGTATTATAGTTGAGATCATATTGTCTTAGAAGGATATACTGATGGAAGTTGGATATCTGATATACAATACTCCAACTACTAATGGATATGTCTTCACTATTGGAGGTGGAGCAGTTTCTTGGAAATCTTCGAAACAAATTGTCATAACCAAATGCACGATGGAGTCTCAGCTTATAGCATTGGATAAATGTAGTCAAGGGGCGGACTGGCTACAAAATTTCCTGGAGGATATTCCAGATTGACCTAAACCTGTGCCAGCAATATGCATATATTGCGATAACCAATCTACAATTGGTAGAGAAAAGAATGTCCTATACAATGCCAAGTTGAGCCATATACGTTGTTGACATAACTCCATTAGACAACTGATCTCAACTGGAGTTATCACTATTAACTTGGTAAGGTCAAAGGATAACATTGCGTATCCGCTAACCTAAGCGTTAAATAGAGATCAAGTTGAAAAGATATGAAGTGGAATGAGACTTAAGCCCGTTATAAAATAAGGCTGGTACAAAGAAAATCCAACATAGTTGACTAAAGATCCCAAGACCTAGGTTCAAATGGACAACTTAACTGTAATGACCTTGGTGCTTCACTGTGGAAGTAAACCCTGCCTATTCCTATGATGAAATAGTGAAATCCGTAGGCAAAGGCTAAGAAATTTGCTTTTAATGATCCTTATGCATCAAAAATTCGAGCGGAGTAATGTGGGTTACTCTTAATTAGGTGCACCTATGTGAGAGAAGATGGACCGCTTTGAAGGAGAATTGTGGGGGCTCAATTCTTTAAAAACTCTTGCAGAACCAAGAGTATGTTCAGGCCCAAAATGAACATAAAACATGAGAACCAAAATGGTACCAGGAAGATATCTGTGTGATTTATATTACACGTTAACACAAATGGAATAATAGTTCAAGGATATCGCGTCTACTGATCAGCTAGTAAAGTTAATATAATCTCACAAGGGAAGGTTCAATGGATGAAACCTACCTATCCTATGTAGGTATCGACCGTAGAATTCTATCATCACGTATTGAGTCCATGTATCAATTTCATTCATGTGGGGGATAAAGGTTGAAGTTGTACTTTTGTTCCCGTAATTTAATCGTTACATTAATCTGAACCATTGATCTGAATCAGATCCTATGTCTATTGAAAGGTGGTGGGTATTGATCAATGTGCTAAATGTAAATCGTTGATCTTGAGTAAGATCTGTCTTCCCGAAGTTAAAGAGACTGTTCGATTGTCGTGACAAATATGAGACGTTCATTCCTTGAGAAGATACAACGGTAAGCATTAAATGGTAGGAAGAATTGAATCAGAGCCATTCATTTGTCTCAGATCCTGTGGTTGTCAACTAAAACCTAAAGAGGCAAGATCCTTACCATTGAACTAATATGATCGGACGGTGGAAGGCAAAAGGAAAAATGACAACCTAAATCACATCTCAGAACTAAAAGTGAGATTTTTTAATCTGAAGCAATCTATTCTCTCACCTTTACGCTTTCTCTCTACGTTGTTCTTGAGGGTTCTTCACTGTCTTCTTCATTTTTGGTCAAGGATCCTTGATTTCTCTATTGCACGATTATAGCTTTAATTCAGTTTTAGTCTCAAGATCACTTGTGACGTGTTCGTCACTTGCTTATATGGAAAACGTGTCGGAATCATTGTGATATTAGACACGATAGCGCAATTGAAGCTATGATTTAAGAACCTAGAGAGTTTTTTGCTCCCGTGATCAATAAACTAGCAGCGAGTATTCTCTATTTTACAGTTTTTCTTCTGTCCTTTCTTAGTTTTAAATTAATTCTACAAGTTTTCTTTTAAACTGTTTATTTGTAGTGATTACAGATTTGATTCAATAAATCCTAACATATTTTTTGTCATAGAGGACACATACCAAAAAAAATGTATATAGTTGCTCTTTGCTTTCGGTTTTAATAAAAAATTTAAATTAC
>JAOWBN010030510.1:0-10313 GCA_028565015.1 Pinguicula moranensis | reverse complement strand
TTTGCAATTGGGCCCGAATTAAATTCGAGCCCAAAGAAATAATAAAATCCAATTGGGCTTGGAGCCCAATTGAATTTATAATATGAATTGGGCCTAAAGCCCAATTCGGATGAAATAAAATGAATTGGGCCTAAAGCCCAATTCATATATAATGAGATGTCGATCTCATTTGCCGACACATAGATCATGATTGACATCTAGCGACATATCATGGTCACTCAAGCATTGAGAATAATCATGTTAGGAAATTATAACTTTTAAGAACTAGTTCTAGTGTAATTATTATCCCCTCACATAGTTCATATTCTAATCTATCAGATAGAGGTTTTTTTGTCATCCTATTTTGATATATGAGAAAGATTGCTTGTACCGGAGATCATGGACTTTGAGTATTGATTAGAAACTCTTTTCTAATCAAACTAGTTCTTTGATCAAATGCTTCATCATGATCTCTTACAAGTGGCCATAGGGATATAGTTTCCTAACTGTTTAGGAGTTATTAATCCTTTATTGATCATTCACATTCCTTCCGTACTCCATATCAAACCTAAAATGATCCATTGTTACCTATTTATGGTGTAACTCCTAATAGAATCAAAGAGTGTCATTCATATTCAAGATTCCATGATGATCTCAAGTTTAAGGATCACCTACACCTAGGAAAAAATGGTGAACTATACTCGGGTCATTCCGATGTACTTGTCAACTACCAGCATCCATGTTCTAACTTAGGTATCGCTACCCCATAGATCAAAAGGAAGCAACTTAAAACATGCTAACCTATCTGTATTAGTGATGCATTGTCTCACTAATACAACGGTTAGGAATATTTAATATTGATAAATTTACTAGAATGGTTTGATCATCACAACCCTCTTGTGATCCACTCTAAGTCACTAATACTATGGTTAGGAATATTTAATATTGATAAATTTATTAGTAGCACACTTCATTCAAGCCCTCTGGTCTGAAATGAGTTTTCTCGATGCATTGGCTGAGCAAAGTTTTCACATAGAAGATATAGAAGCAAGACGTGTGGCAAAAACTCTAGCATGTGCTACACAACAAGGAGTCAATATTGCCCCTGAAAGCAAGAGCTAAATGAGTTTGTGAAGGGGATAGACACACGGTATTTTCAGGAAAAAGTTAGTTCAAATAGACTGAGGAATAGCATTAAAGGTCTAAGCCTCAATGGCATATGGACAGAGGAGGAAGACACAATCAAAGCTGGTATCACTCAGCATTTCTCCGAGCATTAATCCCCATAGATATGGCAAAGGCCGATACTGGACCTTCCTCTTCTAACTATACTGTCAGCAGAAGACAGTATTTTCCTGACATCTGAGTTCACAGCATTGGAGATAAAGGAAACTGTTTGGGGTTGTCCACCTACTAAGTGCCCTGGACTAGAAGGATTTAATTTCCTTTTCATCCAAAAACAATGTGATTCCCTCAAGTATGAATTCACAGGTTTTATCCAAGAGTTTCACAAGATAGGTAGAATATCGAAAGGCCTAAATTCAACCTTCACCATGATTCCAAAAGTCACAAGCCCGGAGCATTTAGATGAATTCAGACCAATCTCCTTGGTCAGTTGTGGATACAAAATCATTGCCATGTTTTATTTCCATTAGGAGGAAGATGGTGATGCATAAAATTATCTCCAGAACATAGCTTTCATCAAAGGGCGCCAGATTCTTAATGGGGTTATGGTGGCTAACAAAGTGATCCATTCCATTAAAGCTTCCAAGAAACAAACAATCTTAATGAAAGTGGACTTCGCCAAGGCCTTTGATATCGTTGACAGTTCATGTTATCTATGTTGCTTAAGTTTGGTTTAAGTCCTACTTGGGTAAACTGGATCAAGGAATGCACCTCCACTTCATATATAGTCGTACTCCTCATTGGAAGTAGCGCATTAGAATTTAAATTACGCAAAGGAATGCGTCAGGGGGATCCCCTATCTCCGTTCCTATTCCTTGTAGTGGTGAAGGACCTCAACTTGTTGCTGAACAATGCCACAGAACTAGGCAGATTGCCTGGGATCAAAGTTGGTAACCCTCATTTCTCATTTAGAATATGCGAATGATACTTTGATTATTGATGCAAGTACTTCAGAGAACATCAAGATGCTAAAAGAAATTCTTAGGATTTTCGAATTGCTCTTAGTCCTTTCCAGAAACTTTGCCCATAGTCGCCTGTTTGGCATAAATGTTCAATAAAGATCCTTGGGCGGTACTTCCATTAGGCAGTGCAAGGAAGCCTCACTGCCTTTCATGTATTTGGAGCTTCCTGTAGGGGGCAATCGTAGGCGCAAGAGGATGTGGGACAAGGTGATTGAGGTCATCAAAGGTAGAGTTAAGAAATGAAGCAACAATTTTCACACAGCGGCTAGAAGAGTAACTCTAATCAAGTCTATTTTGTCAAGTTTACCTACTTACTACCTTTCTCTTTTTTTGGCCCCTAAATAAGTACTGAATGCAATTGGGAAGATCATGCGTGTTTTTCCATGGAGACGGAAATCCAATCAACAAATGCCAATTCACTGGATTAGCTTGTAAGAATTGTGCAAGGACAAGGTAGACAGTGGCCATGGGATCAAGAGGTTGGACCTAATGAACAAAGCCATTCTTGCAAATTGGTTATGATGGCCACAGACAGAACCAAATAATCATTGGAGTGAAATCTTTTGTACAGAATACTATACGACGCATGATCACTTAACAGATTGGTCTATGGCAACACTGTTGGATGATAACTCATGTTACTAGAAGGACATATGGAAGCTCTCAACAGCTTCATGGTTCAACAGGAGGACAAAGTTAATCACAAAAGAAGGTGACAAGCCCTTTCTGGTGCTATGACTATACTAGGAGTGGTTGCTTTGCTATCAATTATAATAAATTTTTTAGGATAAGCAGGCAACAGGAGTGTACAGTGGCGGAAATATCACAACTTCATCACGGAATCACATCGTGGAATCTGCTATTCATAAGGCCTTTAAGACCGCATGATGAGGATTTGCTGGCGGAACTCCTTCACAACATTCACAATCTGTTTCAAAAGACCAATGAGACAAAATATGGCCATTGGGACTGTACAGGGGATGGACTCGGACAGTTTACCATCTCCTCAGCCTATGCTTCCCAAAATATAGTCCCAGTAAATGACACAACACATGGGAAGATCTAGCTCAGGTTTGGGGGAAAATCACACCAAAGAGAGTTCGACCATTCGCGTGGCGATTACTCCAATCAAGGATTCCTACTGTAGATAACCTTGTAAGTCGTAATATGACGTTCGACATCAATGCCAGATGTTGTGTCATATGTGGAGCAAATGAAAGAGTAAATCACCTGTTTTTAAATTGCTCGTCCGTTGTAGAACTATGGCAAGAGATATATAGGTGATTTGACAAGGTACAAAATGCAACTCATGACATCAAACAACACTTCAAGAACCATAGGAAACATATCCGAGCAAGAACAAGGGAAGATATTTGGAAAGCGCTATGGCATGTTACAATTTGGATTATATGGCGAGAAAGGAATGCAATGCGCTTTGATTCAACTACTGAGCCTACTTCCTCATTTGATTGGATTAGAATCAACATTTGGTATTGGAGATTAGCGCACGCTAAAATGCATTAGTTACGCCTTCCAGAGATGTGTTGTACAATTGCATTTAGAAGCTCCTAATACCATGGTACTCATCGATATGTAGATCCAGAATACAAGCTAATGTACACTAATCCGACTTAGCCGTAGGGTATAATCTCCTTGCTTCCCTGTATTTTGGCAAATTGGCAATTTTATTTTAAATAAACTTAACTACTAGAAAAAAAAATAGATGAGTCCACTGCTGAGTTGATCCGTTGCTGGGACAAATGCTTGTTATTCTATCCTGGATGGCCCTGTCAATCAGGCCACTCTCCCGGTCTGTTTATTGAACTGACCCTCCTACGCTGGACTAGTCTCGTGAGCTAATTTGGAAAAAAGATATGTGTTTAGATAATGTGTCAAATCTAATAGCACAAAGGGTTTCTGATGGGGTGCTAAGTCAACTCATTATGTTTCTCCACCATGCTTGGGAAAAGCTTGGTGGAGCTTACATATATACTTCCTCCATAAGATCTCCATGGAGGAAAGCATTTTTTTACGTTGAACTGATGGAGTGGTCAGTCCAGATTTGTTGCTATTGAGAATAACACTCAAATAGTATCAATCTTTGCGACTGGGGAGAAAGTCTCTGAGTAGTGTATCCCATATGTCTGAGTGTACCCTTTTACTACAGTCTTAATTTGTATTTTTCAATCAATCCATCAACCTTATGTTTCACTGTAAATATCTACTTGCACCCAATAGGTCTCAAAACGAGGTGAGTGAGCGCTCTTTCTGGCACGGAGTCATGTTCTATGGTTTCAGGGCCAGGCTTAGTGGTGACTCCAACTGGCTTTGTTGGGACAGTGCATGCAAGTTGACTAGGCTGAACAACCAATTCAGAGGGTCCTTTTCACCGTTCTCTCCTAATGGATGGATTGAGGAGTATTCTGTTTCAAAAAAATTGCAGTTCATGGCAGTGTACATGTGGTTTTTGATGTGATCAAAGCATCGATACACCTTTTACTGACCCCATACCAAACAAACACACATTTAATAGCACAATGGAGTGGTTGACAAACTCGCCCATTATCCGACATAAGGAATCTCATTTTAGTATAAAATTGAGTTTCAACCAAAGAATAGAAATCACAGGATTTTTGGAATACCTCGTAATTTTTTTTAAAAATATACCTAGGTCATTTTAGTGTAATCACCAATAAAGAGTAAGAAATAGTGAAAATTACTACTACTAGGGTTTGGGGTAGGTCCCCACACATCAGAATGAACTAGAGAATTTTTTTTGGACTTTGAGTATTATTTCCCAAAATGATTGTTCAGTACTCTTAGTTAAACAACATGTATCACAGGAAAAGGAGTTTTGTTGTTTAAAATAACTGGTAAATAAGAGTTTGAGGTGATGAGATGGGTGTCCCAACTGACGGTGCCACAACCAAACTTGCCTATCGACCATCCCGTGAGTCAGCATTGTGGTCCCCTATGAAACCACCTCATCCAGATAGTAAAGTACTCCATGTTCAGTGCAACACTCAATGACCACCCTCGTCTGAATATCCTGTAAGACAGAAACTATGATACATGAGAGTTGTATAATGTAACTCCTTTGTGACATGACTAATGGATAATAATTAGCATGAGAGCCAAAATAAATAAGCAATTATTTAATTTTAGGGTTGGAGAAAGCTCAATTGTTCATGCCCCCTGTACTGGAGTCACACATTCATTAGCTGTTTGAGTGCAATTCTTTCGAGTAGCAATGCATGTCACAAGATCCAACTTATCATTTGTCATGGCGTTTGTAGCTTCACAATCAGATAACCTTCTAGTTGGTGCTACCGGCTCTGAACCTCTAGCAGAAAATACGAGTGAGGGTTTTGGACCGAAGCATCCATGGGAGAATAAATGGGGATTTGATATGCTTGGACTAGAGGGTCATTTTGGTAATTTTGGACTTTGTGAGGAGTTTGTTCATGAGATGGAGTTAGGATAGGGACGATTTGGTGATTCTGGGAAGTTCTGAGCAAATTTTAGTATTTTTGAGAACTGTTGGGAGGTTCCTGGAGTTTAGTGGGAATTTGGTGGTCATTCCAGAATTTGGGATCATTTCGGGGTTGTTCGGTTAATTTTTGAAATGTGTGGGGATGTATTTGAGAATAAGGATCGACGTAATTGGGACTTGAGAGTTCGAGAGGCTCGATAAGGGGACTATATAGTCAATTATGTCACCTTCTCTCCCACGCAAAACTAATCCATTTTTGATCCCCGATGAAGAGTCACCACCGTCGTGTTGCCCCAAATTTAAGATATCCTGGCAAGGGACTTCTTGATGGATAGCGGCATAGGCCATTTAGACTAAGGGGAGAGGGTATTTCTTGAGAAGATACCTCTTAATTGTGTCGTGTACATCTTTAATAGCCGCAAGGAACTGAAACAAACAAGTTTCTTGGCAGAGTTGGTTAAAAGTGGCGATATCTAGAGTTGATGTCATCAGGTTTGGTTGCCTCATATCGATAACCCTCCAGATCCATTTAAAAGTACTGTAGAGTTTGTCCAGTGTCACTTGTCCCTGCTCTTGTCTATTCGCTTTGATCGTAAGGTCAATGATCTTGATGGAATCGCCACAAACTGTATGTTGTGGCGAGTACTTCCCATAGATATTTGACCATAAGGTATTCAGCAAAATTGTTGACAAAATCTGCCTTAATCGCTTGTAATATTCATGAACAGATGGTTAGGTCCATCTGTTTTCATATAAGGGCAGATCTAGAAAAAAATTAGGGGGTGTAAGAAATGTTTTTTTTACGGAGGCACTTTTTTAGTGAGGGCCAACAAAATTTTGAGGAAGGTTAATGAGAAATGTTTACGAGCTGATAAAATAATTTATTTGTTTAATAATTATGGAAAAATAATACTTTTACCAGCTCAAATAATAATAATAAATAAATAAATAAACTATTTTATATATTATGAAGTGAATCTGTCAAGAAAATACAAAATATGGGCGCATGTAGAAACTATAAATTTTGAATATTTGAGATGCGTTTGGGTTTGACCGATTTTTCTTATTATTTTGATTTTCACTTAAGTTTTTTAAGGCCACAAATCAATCACTTTAAAGAAATAGTATTAAAATTTGGTCCAAATACATTAATTATTTTTTGTTCAAATATATTTAAATTTTTTTGAAGTCCAAAATATATTCTTTGAATGAAACACTACTAAACTTTAGCCCAAATACATTAAATTCTTTTTTTCAAATATATCTAAATATTTTTAGAACCAAATATAATTAAATGTGCCCAAAAATTTTGGAAGGGCCAGGTCCCACCTCTAAATCCATGTTCCCAGCTTGGAAACGTTGGATTTGTTTTGAATGCTCCATCTTTATTGCGGGACTTGGGAAGAAACAAATCTTCTTAGTTCAAGAAAGAAGCCCCCAATACACTAGAAATTACCTGGATCTTCCGATGTCGGAGCTAGTCGTTATATTCGTTTCCCTAGTTTCTAGATTGGAAAATCCCGCAAGGGGTGGTAACATTGGTCAAGCTGAAGAAGTTTTCGCTGGTATTTCAGACTCTCTGAAGCACACTGTGGACTCTTGTTCTTGAGTAGTTCACTGGCCTTGAGAGAGAAACGTAGAAAATTCCTTGGGCAGGGAGAATATTGCATACATGGGGAGCAACGATGTCGATGACGGACTCTTCAAGTCAATGCCAACGGCATTTTGCCTGTTGGTTGGTAGCTCCAATTAGAAAATAGCACACTCGGATGGACGTGATATTGAGCGCCCTTGCTACAATCGTCAACAGGTAAGTCAGTACGCCAAAGCACCCATTTTTGCCTATTTTTAATTGTTAATATTGAGAATCTCATTCTACGAAGTCGTGAGCGAATCACTTATGGTTGTTTTGATATTTATAGATCCGGTTAGATTTGTAGAACGAATATAACAAATAATTGAATACGACAATAAATTTGTATATTTAATGCGAAAGCATATGGAATCATATTCTTTTCATATGATTATGTCATGATCATGAACCACTACTAAAGTCTCTGTACAATCCACATACTCAAATCTTTCGTTCGTTGATGATTATTAGACAGCAATTCGAGAGAGCACTATTTTTGTTCTAGATTCTCAACAGATGAAAATTGAAAATGAATGGTATCTCGAAATAGGCGTCTAGCACGTCCTATTTATAGAGTGGATTAGGTTTTAGGATTAATAAATTAAATAATTAATGAATAATTTCTTAATTATGAATTAAATAATTAACAAATGATTACTTTATTACCCTAATTAAGTAATTGGACCATTTTGTCCAGCAGTTCTCACTCGGGTACACAAGCCATACGAAAAAAATACTATTTTTCCAAATTTTTCGATGCTTCATATGAGAAGTGAGTCGTGGGACTAAAAAATAACCTGTAGTGTCACATTAGTTCATCATCTAACTAACGTGCCACCTTCAAAGTAACGATACCCCAAATCCTCTTTGCATAAAAAATAGCTACACATCCCTCTAAGCTATACAATATTTGATTGCATACTAAATGTAACCGCCATGACAAATATGGTGAAGTTAGACAGATTGTTCCTTAAAAAGTTAATAACCATCCATACCGACTCCACTGTTTTCCTAGCATGGTCCGTTGGACTGTATGGATTCTAGACCTTGAATGACATACTAAACTAGCATCATCAAGCCTCAATTTCAAGTCATAACTATATGTTAAAGATTAACGTCTAGGTGGACAAGCGTATGTCCGTGTGATTACACAATGACAATCAAATGATTCTTTTGTCATTTTCACAATGGTTGTTTTGTTGCATACACAGTATGATATGTGTGTTATGACAAGACTCCATTCACTTGGGCATATCACTTACTTATGCCATGCGAATCGTAGCCTTGGATAAATACAATGAGTCTTTATCCTCTACATTCGGCCTTAAGGCTTTAATGTGAAAACACAGACAATTCACATTTGATTCACTTAGAATCTCATTTCAGACATAGTGAAACGACTATTCAGAACAAATACCAGTCTCATCCTTCATGCTGCACAATATAAGTGCGATTACCCGTGTAAAAGGGCCAATCACAAAACCTTGTGACATTTCTTGTGCCTAATCAATTGATTGCATACACCAAAAAATGTATAATGAAAGGAAAAAAGCAATTTCATTTCATAATCAAAAGTTTCAAAAATATGTCCTTATCATTACAATATATTATCAAATCGTACATAATGCTAGACTCATGATATGAGCACTAAACATATCTCTAGAAAGGAGTTTAGTAATGGGATCAACGATAATCTTATGAGTAGAAATATACTTAATATTAATATTCCCTATGTTGGCAGCATCTCGAACAAAGTGATAACGTCTCCAGATGTGCCTTGTCTTTCCATGGAATTTTGGATCCTTAGCAAACTGAATTGCTACAGTATTGTTATCCTTCATCTCTATGGGATCATCGGGCCTCGAAGTCAAATCCAGGTATTGTAGAAAACTTTTAAGCTAGAGTGCCTCCTGCACGGCTACGCTGAATGCGATATATTCTGCTTCCATAGTTAATAAGACGATGAAGTCTTGCTTCTTGCTGCACCAAGATATGGCTCCTCCACCAAGGATGAAGGCATATCTACAAATTGAATTGGACTCATCCAAATCACCTCCACAATCGTTGCACGAAGGTAATGAAAGATAGGGCTAGAACAACCGTTGCACGAAGGTAATGAAAGATACTGTTGATTGCTAGCCAATGAGGGGACCCCAAGTTGCTTTGGTAACGACTCACCAACCTAATCGCGAAGAAGATGTCCGATCGTGTACATAACATAATACACATCAGGCTTGCTATGGCACTGGCATATAGGATATGGCTCATTTGTTCGTTCTCATTGTTTGTTCTTGGGCAATTATCAAGGCTTAGCGCTAGACCCGTATCAAAAGGGCTGTCAGCAGGTTTAGAATAGTGCATCCTGAACCATTATAGGATTTTATTTATGTATGCTTGTTGGGACAGACCCAGTATATTCCTAGAACAATTTTGGGTGATCTCCTCACCTAGGACATACATAGTTTCACCCATATCTTTCATCTCGAAGGTGGAAGATAGTCACTGCTTAGTAGCATTGATCATTTCCATGTTTTTTTAGCCAGTGCTATGTCATCGACATATGAGGAAAGAAACATGATTCATTTCTTTGTCTTTAGGACATACCACAACCTGGAAGACTATTTAAGACCATATATTAATTTTTTAATATGACATACTTTGTCATCTTGACCTGCTGAGACAATTCCAACAGGTTGGTCCATGTAAATCTCTTCCTCAACAGGTTGGTCCATGTAGATCCATTAAGGAAGGCAGTCTTACGTTCATTTGGAATAGTTCAAGATGCAAATGGGCAATCATGGGCAGAGGTAGGCGAATAGAGGCAAGTCTTACCACAGGAAAAAAATGTCTCTTCATAGTCCACACTAGAGACGCCCAAATTGGCACGCGGCCCGAGTCACATTTTTTACGAACCGGGCACGGCGGGTTCGGAAAATTCCAGACCCGCCGCGATAGCTCGGCGGTTAAATCGGTCGGGCCCGGAAAATTAAAAAAAAAATTGTCGCCGGACTTGGCGGGTTGGACCGGCGGTCCGGACCCACCGGGTCAAAAATTTGAATTG
>JAOWBN010030499.1:0-10313 GCA_028565015.1 Pinguicula moranensis | reverse complement strand
TTTTTGTAGGACTTTGCGCAAAACACCCATTTTTTTCAAAAAGGTACTTATTTCGCAAATCGAGGTGATTATAAGCCCATTATAATTTTAAGGACCCTGCGCAAAACACCCCCTTAATCAGGAACATTTAAAAACAAAATTGATAAATTAACAGAGAACAAAACTTCTGAGTTCTGGGCGGCGACCTATTTCCGGCTCGCCGCCGGGACCGGTGAACTGCTCCAGTGATTGAACGATCTTCGACTCGGCGTGCAGACGGACGCCACCACACCTGCAAGAACTTAATCAAAAACATCTCTGTTGCAAGTCCGTTGCTTCTTTTACTTATCGCCGGCTCTTACCTGCTCCGGAAGGGCCTGTGGCGGCAACAGCTATCGCGAATGCGAGAAGGATCTTCCAGCGGTTGAATACCTGTTCCAGCTGGGGAATACTCGTTCTGAGGATTTACAGGCGCTGGACGAAGAAGAAGATGTTCATGCTGCTATTAAAAGCTTGGAAGAGTCAGTGAATTCCAATCCCGGTGATCCTTCTGCTCATTTTGATCTGGTAAAAATGGTTTCTTGCTTTCTTTGTTACGTTTTTCTCGTGTGACTGTGTTCTCCACATAGTTGAGCAATTTTTTTATGGCGACGCTTTTATAGGGAGTGCTCCGGTGGGAAAATGGGGAGGCAAGGCAAGGAATGAGGGAGAAAACAGTTGAGCATTTTGTGATAGCTGCGAAGCTCAACCCCCAGAATGGTGCCGCATTCAGATACTTGGGTCCTCAATACGAATGACTCTGATGCTGGGTATTAGTTTTGTTCTATTTGGATGTTTGAATTCCCTGATGATGTTTCCCAATCCTTCTCATGGTAACCAAAACTTAAGTGAAATTTGGGGTATGAGATTGCTGTACTGCAGTTCATGAGCCAAAATGTTTACTAATAAGTTCCTTGGCATGATAATCTGGTGACGCCCTTGGTGAAAACTATATGAAGTGACACAAATTAATTGATGTAGAAATATTGTAATGGTAATTGTTGTTGTTTTCTATGTATTATCATTAAATCAACAAGTAATCCAATCCAAATTCTATGAACATCTATTGCAGAATCTGTATTCACATCTTTTGTTCGGGCCGTCTCCTTGTTACCCGGATGTAGCAATAAACTGAAGCAAAAATGGCGGTGACGAGGCCACCAAGGATGACTCCGCCGCCAGCCACCGACTTATGGTGTCTTCCCATTTTCCTGCTCTCCGATCCCGCCGGCGCATCCGCCGTAGTTGCTGTCTCGCCACCCTCTACTTCTCTTCCTGAAAAAGTGGGTTCCTTTCCTACTGGTGATTCTGCTAAACTCTGTTCTGGTTTCGGATCGTGGAGCAGAATCCTGGACCTGAATGTTGATGGGTAGAGCTCCGATTTGGTGCTGGACGCACGGGCGTGGAGCATCAAGAAACAGAGTGTGAAGAAAGCAAGGAAGAATATCCTGCCCATCAGGTGTAAGATGGGATGGAACCAATGTGGTGCAATGGTATTTTGGTTATGGTATGTGCTTGTTTCTGATTAGGTTCACAAATGACGAATGGAAGATCTCTGTCTCTATTCATCTGATCTGTGAATCTGAATCCCATATTATAAATAGAGTGAAGTGACACCCCACCTCACCCACCCCACCCCTCGTGCAGTGTTGATGTTCCAGCTGGAAACTCGTGTGATCCAATAATAGTTCTTTTGAAAATGGTAGGGCTTGAAACTGAAGGGAACCTTCATTGTTCATTGTACACGGTTGTGGTAGGGAAGCCTGATCATTCACATACTTCTTAATCAAGCGTTTAGTACTAGGCATGTACAGAAGAGCCAAAAAGGTATGAGCTTTCCACTCTCATATTGTCTCTTTCTGATGCAACAAAAATGATTAGTGAATAATGGGTGACTGATACATGAAATTTTTGAAGCTTTTACTTGTTCACTGATTATATTAGTGTTCGTTTTCTTGAGCTTTTTGCATCACTTTCTTAGTATTCCTATTCACAAGTAGGAGCTTGAGCTTCTGTGTAGGCCAAGTGTAACATTACATTAAGCATTCTATTAGCTGTAGTTTGAATTCCAGTTGGATGTTGGTAGAATGGAACATCAACAATCAAATGCATGGTTGGCTGATGATGGGGAAGCCCAAAATTCTTATTGAATTCCTACTCAGGTCCACATAAGTAAATTAGCCACCACACAGACTAGCTCCACTTAACAATACCAGTTAAAATTCAGAACAGTTATTTTTGTTACTCCTTTTTGAACAAATTCTTTGCTGGAACTGAAAATTAGGCAAGGCCATTGATCTGTATCTAGCAACTAATAATGTGACTACTTATTACTGTCAGCATCGGTGAATGGAGATCCAGTTGGATGCCCAATCAGCCTACGGTTCTTCTTGTACTGGTTAGTTGTTGTTGTTCATTAATTGTTTGCTCTTATTGGTGGCCACCTAATGAAACTTCTTCTTGTAGAGAGACTCCTATAATGTGTGTAACGAAGGTCTACTCTGTTTCCAATAAGAGGAATTTGGATGGTTTGTGATACGTAAATTTGCAAGTGGTGGTCTGGTTACTTGTTTATATACTGGTGATGAATACAATGTTTTGTTTGTCTTTTAGATAGGCCAATTCTGGAGTATTGTTTTTCTAGTGTATCGATCTCTGGATCTCAAGGTTATGAGATGGGTTGTTCAACAATTGAACTACCAAGTACCAAGAATCAATACAATGCATTTTGAGATTGGAAAAGAATTTTGGGAAAGGAATATTTTTTATTATATTAGTCCTACCATATATATAAGAGTAAGATTAAATAAGTAAAATTAAGTAAAATCCTAAAAGAAAAAAAAAAAGAAATATGGGCTCAAACTCATATTCCAACACTTTCCATCAAGCTTGGGGGAAGATGTTGACGAGTTCAAACTTTCAGCGAGATAGCTTTAAGAGCCTCGGGCCAATAGATTTGGTGAACATATTGACAATCTGATCCCGTGCAACAATACATTACTGAAAAAGGCCTGGTGAATTACAGGAAGAACACACAATTTATCGGATAACAACAATAAATTAGACAATGGAGATTGGACACTCGGTCACCCAAGGATAAATAATGAGAAAACAGTGGCTGTTAATCAATCACAAGAAATCCCACGAGGTATGATTTGCAGCCAAATTAGTTGCAAAGAGAAGGCGACGGTGGTTGGAGGTGGGGATCTGGCGGCGACAACTGATAAGAAGGAGATTTGACGACGATGCAGCCAAATTAGTTGCAAAGAGAAGGCGACGGTGGTTGGAGGTGGGGATCTGGCGGCGACGACTGATAAGAAGGAGATTTGACGACGACGATGACTAGTGGGAAGGCGAGATGATACCAACCCCCTTCGGTTAGGAGGGGGCGGCTTTTGCTAGGGGGTGGTTGGAGTCATTCTCATTTGTCTATGTAATCTAATCACCCTCTCAGCTTCATGAGAGCGGCGGATGTGTACAGGTGTATCATCCTAATACATGAGTTTTTCCATATAAAATAAAATCCATTGCATAAGAATGACTCATGAATATATCAAAATAGAATATGGAGTTCGAGATATAGATGAGGAAGAGTGGTAGGTCAGTATTGACCTTCACAACTGTTGTTGGCCCATGCATGATCTCTTACTCTACCTAGCTTGATTTTCTAACGTAAAATTGTCTTAGTATTATAGTTGGAAGGAAAGATGAACCTATACACCATTTAAGGTACTATGGTCCATAACTATTCAGGATAAGAAGTAAGGGGGTGTTTTGCGCAGATCCTCTTATTCTTATAATTGGATTATAAGAACTTTTTTTGAAAAAATAAAGAGTTATTTTTTAAAAAAAGATGCTTATAATTGGATTATAATTTTAAGAAGGCTGCGCAAAACAGGGTTTAAGTTAAACAATCAATTATTAATTTTAAAAAATGAATATAATTATAATATTTTAAGGAATCAAAGAATTTATTTTTATTTTTTAACAGTCATCGGCTGTTCAAGTTCTGATTTGGCTGGAACCGAACTGACCTCCTCCACCACAACAAACAACACCTGACTTGGTTTAGGATGATGAACTAAGACAGACATGAGATAGGCTCTTGGTACTAAATTAGAGAAGGGGCACGAATACTTCTGGGCATAAATTCCAATCTTACTTCAGAAGCAAAAGTCGAAACTGAAATTCTGCACTCTCTATCCTTTCTTTAGCAGTCAACAAGACACAGTGAAAATCTTCACTTCGTACAATCTCCAAAAAGTTCTTGACCATGGGAGGAGGCGATATTCATACCCGCGAAAAAGCCACCGGAAATTGTCCTAGTGGCAGTTCAGAGGTGGCGATTCGAGGCGGAAGCCGGGAATGCCCTCCAAATAGTCGGGATGCTATTTTGGGGTCGGTTCCATCTCGAGGTGAAGTTGAAAAGGCAATTATTGATCTCCAAAGGTAGAAATTTGAAGAAACTCTTGAAGCGTTCGAGTTCCGTTTCTGTTTCAGTCTTGATTTTGATATGTATGAATTGGCTTAAGGAACTTGGAAATACAATTCAATACTCATGGGATTGTTTCCATTTTCTCAATTCTTGTTTTCAATCTTTTTAGTTCGGTGACTAATCAGCTTAGTTTAGTTTGGATTTTCTGATTTGTAATGTCTAGTACGTCATGAATGAATTTGTGTGTATGCTAGAAAGAAGTCGATCAATTGTACTTGATTTACAAGACAATAGGTAGATATTAGTAGAAATCAAGTGAAATTATGTTCTTTTTCAACGCAAGATTCAGTCTCCTTGGCTCTGGAGACCAACTTTTCTCTGTTTTCCCTTGTTTTTGCAAATGACTTCTATATTTCAGAATGCATTAATCAAAATATGTTGTATATATATATAGGTTTATACATGCCCCTTCGATATCTGCACCGGAGCTTGATGGGCTTCGTGCATTACTCAGACAGAATCCTAATATGCTGCGAGTTCCCGGACTTGTTAGATTTAGTGATGCTTTGTCTATGATGCAAAAAGAACCAGCTCTGAAGGTAGTTCCTGGACTAGCATCTTTGCTGGATCTTGTGTGATGCCATTAACTCCAATTAACAAGTGGTCCTACCTGAATTTCATAGTATGTCATTGCAATGTTGAGTTTAGAACCATGATAGAAAAATTCGATGATGTCCGTTGCTTTACCTCTGAAGACTTTATGAGCATTCTTATGATCTCTTTTAGTAGCTTTTCATTACAGATTTAAACATGTTTCACCAAGCTGTTAAAGAAATGAACATTTATTAAGACTCTGTTTCTTTTCATTTTCTTCTGTCCAGAATATGATCGTCTCCATTTCATCCGATAAAGCTGTTTGGGATGCTGTTTTGAGGAATAAAGCCATTCAGGATCTACAAAGCTCAGTCTCCTCAGGTATCCCTTCTAATTGAGTATGTTGTCCACAATAAACATGTTAGGCTACTACATTTTCATTATTCATCTGTACACCATCTTGTCATGCAGTCAAAGACAAGAAACATTTGAAGTACAACCAAGAACCAGACATCATAAAGTTTCTTCTCGAGTGGATCCTTGGATTCGCCAAATCCAAGGTTTTGGAACTGGTTGAGAAGTTTGTATTGCTGGTGCACGAGATCTTCCAGATTGCTCCCAAGGATAAGCCCACATCGGAACTCACTGATCTTCTGGAAGAGAAACTTCGTTCTTCCCTGCTGCTCTCCGTGGTTATCCTTCTCATTGTCGTTGCTACTCGAATCCTAGACTATTCCTGAACTGTGCTCTGGTTTCAGCTGTGATGAAGCTGTAAGTCTTTGCTGGCATTGTCCATTGGTAATTTGGGTTCAGTTCAGTGTTGTTTTTTTGTTGAATCATTTGTTCTGCTATTTTGTTGTACCCAACTATTGTTTCCGTTAGTCTGTTATATTCCTTTCTCGGCGCCATTGTCTTGAATCTGGGAATGCGGATTAGATTTGGTGCGTCTTCAAAATGTATATAGTTTATTATGTGGGTATGGAATGGAATTCAATAACCGACTACCTAGCAAAAAAGACATGCCAGTGTAAAAAGTTATTTTTTGAAACTATTTTCATTTGTCATATATCATACCCAAATTTACGTATGAGATACGAAAAGACTGTCAATTTGTACTGGTTTTCCTGATCATTAATGGGCTGGAATTTGTTTTATGAAGTATTTTATTTTTTTAAAAAAACACTATAACAGTTTCTATAAGCTTAGGAACAGGGTCAGCCTTGGTCCATTAATTTTTTAATAAATCTTCATCATAATTTCACGAGCAATTAGATGTTGAACAAATCTGCAGTTGTACACGTAATAAAGATGCATGTTTTCAACAACCTAATCTCTCAGTTTTACATACAACTCTTGTCTTCAAGTGGTCCTTTTTGTTGTATATGATCTGGTGCTTCACAAAAGAAGTTAGATGATTGAATAGTTGCTATTTGCTCCAACATTTTCACAGACTTTGGAAATTGGAAATTGGAAATCTCAAGGACCACATTAACACTTTAATATAGTCTGTCTACTAACCACTCCATGGTCCACATGGACAAAGAAAGCTCATCACCTTATCATGCACCATCCACCTATGTTCAGTTGCAAGTTTGAGAGTATGGAAATCTGATCTGGTAATTAAGAGCTAAATACAAAAGTCTCAAGCAAATTACATGTATTGATCTCTTTGATTATATTGTTTTTCCTAACCAACGTGCAATGAACTCTGTTGAGTTTAATTGGTCGGATTTCACTTTTTCTTTACACTTAATACACTTTTTAGTAGGCATTTAGTCGAACTTGTAAAGAAAAATTACAGAATATAAAAACAGAACACAATTTTAAGGCCCGAGGTTCACTGTCTCCTTAAATTCTGCTAATCCTCGTTAAGCTTCCGAATCGGATGCTCTCGTAGTTTATATTATCTTTCGAGAAAATTATAAGATACAATATGTCTGAACAAATTTCAAAAGACAACGAACATGCAACCACAAATCTAGTCTAAAATACTTAATTAAAGTCTAAAAGAATTCCTAAAACGTGCTAATAACGTCACTATTAGAAGCATCACATAAAAACAGCACTAAAACGGAATTCCTAAAACTTTAAAACTAAACTAGATCAAAAGTGTAACCAAAATTTAGATCTCAACAAGTAGAATCGATCTCACATATCACAATTACCAAAACCTCCGTTTGCCGGAAAACTAGGAGTTTAGCCGTCGGAAAGTCGGAGAATCAAGAGAGAGATGAGAGAAAAATTATTTTCGAGAGTATGAGAGAGAAATCATAATGAATTAATTAATCCACGAAATCCGATGAAAGCTTTTATATCGATTCCAAGAACAATCCATGTCCGCCGGATCTCTTCAAATCAACGGCTCCCATTCCATCGAGTACATGTATTGCCCCGAGCCGTTGGATCGAACTTAAAATGAACGTCCCGATCTTCACCGATAACTACAATCAATCTGAATCGTAGGATCCTGTCAGAATATCGAACGGTCTCGACTTTTCGGATCAAGCTTCCTCGAGAAGCTTCATTGCTGACCGTTAGATCACAATTAAAAGAACGGACATGATCAACTCAAGTAACTTCCTCGAGAAGCTTTAATATAGGCCATTAGATCAAAATATACACGAACGGTTCAGATTACACAACGACAGATAAGCGGGATTTAATTGCAACCACACGATCATAACAAACGGACGATCATGATTACACTTTCATTAATGACATTTTCATGATTTCATTAAAGGCAAGTATACAACAGTAGTTTCTCACTTAGTGAGGGTAAAACCGTCATTTTACAAACACATTTCACAAAAAAAACGTACAACCAAGGGGTATAATAGTAAATTTACAATTTTAAACAATTTTCATTAACATTTTTTTTTATATTTGCATTCAACAAAGTCCTCTTGGCTATGTCAAATTGTAGGAGATTTGCAGCTCCAATCGCTATGATTTTTTTGTTGTTAAAAGATTCTTTGAAAGAACAAAAGCCCTATAGTTATTGGATCTTAAGATTTTAGGGCAATTTTGGATTATTCAGTCAATTTCGGAAGTTATTTTTATATTCTAATATAATTTGTCAAGTCATTGTTTCTGGCAAAATCATTTAGAGTATTCACTAACAATGGCTGGATTTGCTTTTCTTTATGGAAAGAAGAAAGCAGTCCTTTTCCTGAGTGTTAAGTTAATCATTATTTTCAGCTATAACAATGAAATACATTATATATATGTATATAATATACTTCATTGGGAAAAAAACATTATTCAATTTACTTAGCATGTGATTCATTTATTATGGTACTTACTGGTACAATAGCATTAAATGATTTCGAAAGAATATTGAAATAAATAAATAAAAATGTAATTTTACTTCTCGTAGCACTCCCAGGAAAACGGATCCTTAAGCTGGAATTCGAAGTCGGCTCCAGCCAGCTGCCACGAAGATGCCAAATGACTATATCCGTCCCTATAATCCGTAGAGTCAAGGGGCAAATCCGGCAAGTTCAAAAATGCATCATCATCATCGTCAGCCGTCGAGCTGTTGTGGCTCGGCTCCGTTTCTGCAGCTTTAGACGCCGTGGCTTGGATGTCCTTCGGCGATGTAGAAACGGGACGGGGCAGGTGGTGAGCCAACGCGGGAAAGTTGAGGCAAGCCGACTTCCCCTTGATGGCCAACGCCGCAACGTCGTGGGCTCGAGCCGCCATCTCAGCCGTGGCGTAGGTCCCGAGCCATATTCTCGACTTCTTCCTCGGCTCCCGAATCTCGCACACCCATTTGCCCCAGCTCCGCTTCCGAACGCCACGGTAAGACTTGGCGGCGCCTCCGCAGACCTTGCTCCGGCGGGCGGAGTCTTTGTCGCTCTTCTTTCCTTGAGCTGTCATTTCCGTTCCGCCCGTCGCGCTTTCTGTTTGTGTGGTGGCGGAGCCTGACGAAGAGGTGGATGAAAGCGAGGTCGAGCCGCTGGAATGCGCGGTGGTTGTGGTGCAGGAAGAATGGCCCATGATCCTGGCCTGGCTTGGCCTTTCGATAATTTTGGGAACATCCGGTGAAGTCGGGGTTTTATGTGGTTTGGGGACAAAATTGGACAATAATTATAAATAAAAATTAATGAAAGTATTTGGAAAAATAATAGTATATTCAAGAGTCAAGGGGAGGGGAGGGGACGGGATTTAGGGCCCGTTTTGCGCAGTTTCTTAAAAATTATAATTGGATTTAGGGGTGCTTATATGAAATACGGAAATCGGAAATTTCCATTTCCGACAATTTCCATTTCCAAGTTCCATTTCCAAAGTCTTATTCGGTATAATGGAACAGAAAATGGAACCAAAATTTTCTTCCGAACTAAGTTCGGAACGGAAATGGAAATAGGTAATTGGAAATGGAAATTTCCGATTCCCATACTCAAAAATCGAAATTTTTGCGTTTTGACTCACGTATACACGTTTTTCGGACTCGCATTTCTTACTGTTAACCCTAATCTCCCGGAGGCCCATTTCTCTCATCTCATTTCTGATTTCTGTTTCCTCCCGCAAGGCCGCACGCCGCAGAGCAACCATCCGGAGGACCTCCCTCTGAGCAATCATCGACACAGCCCACAGGTATTCAGCGTTTTCAGTACATAATAGGTATTATTCTCTCATTTTCGTTTCCTCCCGCAAGCTTCAGTCCATACACTCTGCTGCTCAAACATGACTGCCACCGGCTGCTCAACCGGCTCTGCCACAGCCCGCTGCTCAATCGGCTCCGATACACCAGGCGTAAAATAAAGAATCTTCGTCGTCCCCCATAAATAAGCATCCCGTTTTCATCCATCAGAACCGTAAGCGTACAGAATTCGTGAAAACCTTCTTCAATGGAGGGTTTTGCAGATTGACAGGTCTAGGGATTTCGTTTTTTATTTTATTGTTTATAAATATCAAATAAAAAATATAAGAACATACAGATACAGTTTTTGTGTGCAACGACTCGTTTATATATGTGTATTAGTTTATATATGTGTATGAAGGCCTGTTTTTGCTTGCATTTATCTTCTGATGTACAAACCGTTTGTAGAAATATTAGCCCCTTCTAGTATCTCAAAATATTATATGAATTCTTGCTCTAAAATCTCATGGCCCAGAGATTTGTCCAATTAGGTTGGGTTTCATTCTAGCTTTCTTTTTCTGACTGAGATTTATTATGTGTGAAATCTTGTGGGTTTGTTATTATAGTAGGTTCTTTCACATTTGTCCCTTGACTTCACAGTAGAAGTTGTTTTTAGTTTCAGCT
>JAOWBN010030488.1:0-10313 GCA_028565015.1 Pinguicula moranensis | reverse complement strand
ATTGTGTAAAGATCAGACATATATATGATGGCATTGGTTGTAAATAAGTCATAAAAATAAGGGTAATTGCCAAGAAAGATATTACGATTACGCGGCCCATTTTCAATCCACCCAACTTCGTGCGGATTGAAAATCCAGAGTAATGCGGATACAGTGTTGAATCCAAGGATTACAATCCCGCGACCCAGAAAAAAAAACCGTGCTACCAAACAGAATGTGTGCGCAAATAACTTAAGTAGTACAACATTAATCATCCTCTAGTAATACTGCCAAACTGTCCCTAAGGATATTGGCCTAAAATAACTCAGAGCAGCATTTATTGTCCACTTAGGCTGTATAGCCTTTTTGAATGAATTTCACGAAACCTCCCTTAAGTACATGCCATAACTGCTAAATAAAATTCAGATTATATCCATCTGGTCCAGGGCTTTTTGAACCCTTGCAACTCATCACAGCATAGTATATTTCGTCCTCAGAGAATTCAACAACTTGGATATTGTTTTCTGCTGTTGAAACCTTTTTTGTTTCTGTGAAATCCATTGGGACATGGCCGTGATATATCCCTAGCTTGAATATTATTTCCTAATACTGCTTGAATTTTAGTTTTACCTTTTGCACACCATCCAACCCAAGCTCCATCAATAAAAAGGCCTTGTATTCCAATCATTCTTCTGTCTCTATTGACATAAGAGTGTAAATATTTAGAATTTGCATCAGCAAAATGGAGCCATGTGTTCCTTGACTGTTGATAGACCATTAAGGATTGTTGCTTAAGTAGGAGCTGAATCCTTCTCCAGGAATCTTTTCTAAATTGTGATTCAGGCCCAATTAATAACCTTGAGTTGAGTAAGGTGTCCACAATAGAAATTTTCTCCTCAAGCTGTTTTATCTCCAAGTTTAGATTTCCAAACACTTCCTTATTCCACTTCTTTATTGCCAATTTTAGTACTTTAAGTTTCTCTTTAATTATATAACTTGAGTCACCATGTACTGTCAGTTGGCACCACTTAGATTCCACCAATTGAATGAAGTTGTGTTCTTCCCACCAGACATCGAATACTTTGAATGGGATAAGCCCCATTTTTTTTTTTGTAATTTTGAGAATACCAGGGGCATTGATCTGAGACTGTTTTAGGAAGGGCATGTTGATGCATTTGTGGCCATTGTTGTGACCATGAATCATTAATAAGCACACAGTCTAGCCTGGTGCGCACCCTGGCATCTGGAGTAGACTATGTATACTGGCAACCCCAAAGTGGAAGGTCAGTAAGTCGGGCATCTAATATGAATGCTTCAAAAATAGTCGTCTCTCTTGTAGGCACCATAGTTGACCCTAGTTTCTTAATCTGGCTCAGAATAGAATTAAAATCACCAAGTACGCAGTAATGCATTTGCTATAGTGATTATAGTTTAATTAGGACGCATTTCCCATAATTGTTTCGTAGATCAAAAGAGCATGGAGAGTAAATAGAAATAATGCAGATCAGTTGGGAGTCATAGACCTACTCCCCTTCTATTCCTAGGACACCTGGGAAATCCCAATATCGATGGAGTTTAAAGTTATCAGTTTTCCAGCTGTATAATATGCCACCGGAACTTCCAATAGAAGGTTGAAACTACATATCCCAGTTATCCGAGGCACATAGAGAAGATAAGATTTGTGTGTTAATCTCTTCCATTTTTGTCTCCTAGATACTGATCAACTCAATGTTATGCTTCAGTATTCTATTTAATTATGGTACATACCCAGCCCTCTAATATTATTAGCAATTTCATCAATCCACCCTTGTATCTCCTTGTATAATATCTATATCATCCTCTGCTAATGCCATCGTCCCAGTATGAGATAGATATAAGTTTTGATCCCAAGTTTCCATTGTTGTGAATTGATCTAATAGTTGTACATCTTTGCCCATTGTATTGACTCCAAGACGGTGGCCAAAGTGGAGCACTTCAAATACTTGTCCATCTATATTTCCCATATGTAGTGCCCTTATCTCTGCTAACACTTAGAGTGATTGAGTTCTAGATAGTCTAGCAGATACTTGTTACTCAATAGCTAATTTGGTATGGTGATAAGAATGGCTCTTGGACTGTATAGCAGTCCATGCTGTTTTTTATCTAAATATTTTCCCCATTCTTTCACTATTATTTACTTATGGAGTAGGAGATAGGTACTCATTCCAACCATGGATGCTCAGTGGGGGCAAGTATATTATTTTGGTCTGTGTTAGTGCTTGGGTTGGGCTCATTATTTTGGCCCAATTTGCCAATGTTGTTCGACCCTAAAGCAGGTAATTCTTTTCTTCATCCAGTAATTTATAGCCCAAACTAGTTGATGCATTTGAGGCCCATAGTCTCCCGGTTTCATTATATGGCCCAATAGTGGAGGAAATTCTTTGTCATATATCGGATTTTCTGTATTCTTCATAGATTGCCTACTAGTAGCCATCTCAATCGTACTCTTTTGTTTCCTTCTCCATCCCATCACCACCTTTCGATCATTCCCCCTATCCATAAGTATGGGTTTATGCTCCATAGGATTTGACCAATCAGGCCAGCCAGTGTACTTTTACGGGATGCAATTCTCTTTCCCTCTTGCACCGGCCAACGCCTACTATTTTTTGGTTAAGTTTACTCCCATATCTTTAGTGATGTAGATCAAGTATACGTTTGATCCTACCTTGATTACAGTTTGATTATATATACGGCTTTAGATCCAAGAGCGAATTAATACTCTTCCCGGCCTAAATTTGCATCCCTCTCTCGATTCCAAATCCACCTATAGAAATGTCCAAAGCTTACGAGTAATCCAGCGGTAAATTTGATTGCATTGGCCTGTAAGAGGTACTCCTTCCACAGTAACCCAACATGTTCGTTCGACACTTTCCGACTCATCGTCATAATTCCAGGGTCGAACATGTTTAATGCTTTTTGCTATAGCTGGATTGAATTATTTAAGGAATTTCTGCTGCCAATACTCATCTTGCAATAAAATCATGAAGTTATTTCAACTCGGTAGAGGAGCAACTGAGATATCCTAAATCCGAGTTCTGCTGATGTTGCTTCTAAGTGTGACAACTATTTCCCTCATGTAATTCAAAGACAGTTGCGGAGTTTAGCAAAGATAACTCATCCTTGGTTGGCCTAAAACAATCATTTATTGGCCTTTTGATAGGATTAGTATCCCTGTTAGGCTCCTTTTTGGTATTAGCAAGTTTATTGGACTCGGTCGACCTTTGATACTTTGGGTAATTGACCTCGAGCCTCTGTTTTCCCAGTTTGATGTCACTAAAGAGATCTGAAAAATCATAATTAACAGGCTTAAATGTTGCAAAGCCATAGTGTTTACCAGCTTTGTTCACTTTTTGCAGGATGTATGCATCTGTGCATATACCATAATGTTTGAAGAAGTTGCGCATATCCTTTGCTTCATAATCATCCGGGAAGTTTGTGAAGTAAGAGTAACAAAATTTTCCTTAATCGTTTGGACTCTTCTGATTCTGTATTCATTTTGTTCTTTTCTCCATATATCATCCTCCCTCTTCCTTCTTTGTTCGGGTATCTTAATCTTTTAAAAAAATCATCGCTCTTAGGGTCATCCTTATAACAAGTGATAATATTTTTTTTTACAGGAGAGTGTCTTTGCCGAAGGAAACTTAAAGCGAAAAAAGCAACCACCAAATGCCAATCTTTTTTTAATGAAATCCCTCCTGAAGAAGATTATACTCGATGAAAACCCGCCCGGTGATGGAGTTCCCATGCTTTTTCTCCCTGAGATTCGCCACTAACAATCCTACCTGTGAGCCGATTTGTGACAAATGTTTTATGTGGATTGAAATCTCGCTTGGAGAAGATCAGTCTTAATGCACAAGCTTGCTCTGATCCAGCCTCTCTGATCCACCTGCTATTTATATATGAAAAAGAAGGCTTCTTGGGGCTTAATTTTTTATTTGTATGAGTCAACTTTGTGTCATCAAATCTTAAAGTTTATTCTAATATCTTTATGAGCAATCTATCTCAAAACCAAAATGCCATCATAAACTTGATGTGTTTGCTCTCTTTTCCTTTTTCTTTCCCTACATAATCTAGTAGGGTTGGGCCATTCTTTGTCAAACCAACTACTATTGATGTACTCCAATTCTATTAGCTATATTAAGTCATGGTGTATACTTGAGGTATTCTGCCTAGGAGGACAAGCGGCACCTCTTATTGATAGAATCTAAGGATTATGCGACAGTATCTCCCGATCATCTTTGTTACTTTTGTCTCATGGCTAGGAATTTTCTTCCCCGCAATTTTTATTTTTGCATTTTTTTAATTTGCATTTTGATTCCGCAAAAGTATCATATCACAAAGTTGGATCAAAATTCTGACACTGGAACTTTGTTGCAATATTTTAGTCAACATGAGTTTGTGCAAATTCTTATGAGCACACACAGCTAAATACCCTCAATGGAAGAGTATCTGGATTTGTACCATTCCATACCTGAAATGGGGATCTCCAATCTAGGATCTGTGAGGGTATCATGTTAATCAGATAAGTAACTGTCAGAATTGCTTGTCCCAAAAGGTACTTAGGAACATTCATTATAAACATCATGCTCCTATCAACCTCAAGGAGATGACGATTCTTTCTTTCTGCAATCCCATTCTGCTCTGGTATGTACGGACAAGTAGTTTGATGTTGAATCCCCGATGATGACAGATATTCTGCAAACTCCCTATTGGTGTACTATGTCCCATTTTCAGACCGCAAAACTTTCACCACCCACTGCTCTATACTAAGTCTGAATTCCCTAGTGAAAATCTCTAAAGCAGGCAAATACATCACTCTTGTTCTTCATAAGGTAGAGCCAAGTAACATGAGAATAACAATCAAGGAAATAGCCAAAATAACAAAATCCATTTAAAGTTGTTGTGGGACAAGGCCCCCATACATTAGAATGTATCAAATCAAAGACACTAGAACTCTTACTACCAGAGCTAAATAAGAGTTTCTGGTGTGCTTTCCCAACTCACATGATTCACTAAGCATTTTGTCTTTATTAACTTTAGCAAATAATTGGGGATATCGACTCAAAAGCAATGAGGAATGGTGACCTAAATGCCTATGGTGAAGTAGCACTAAATTCTCAACACTTCTGTCTCCTACAGATCTTTCCACTATGGATGAGAGGGCTGAGTTCAATCCATTTCGATCCATGTACCACAAGTCACTACACCATGCCTCAACCCCAATAGCCCGTCCTCTTCTCTCGAAAGATCACCTTGTGAGTATCAAACAAAACCGTATAGTTTAGTTGATAAACAATGCCATTTATAGATAGAATATTGACGGGATAAGAATGAATATGCAAAACTTTGGAGAAAGTTAAAGTGTTGGTACATTGCATTGTACCCTTACCCACTATTTGCCGATTTGTGCCATCAGTTGTCTTGACATTTTTTTTTGTTAAGCCAAAGTTGTTGTCTTGACACTTAACAAGACTACTAGACGAGTATAAGAACTAAACTCCCTAGCAGTACCCGTAACATGTGTCAATGCCCCAGAGTCAACGATCCATTATGGGGAGCAAACAGTGGGAAAGAATGCCAAAGAAAGTGAATCACGCGTACCTTTTAGAAGGGGACTAGAGCAATATTACAGAGGATGAGGATGGTGCATCATCTCCCACATACACTTCTTCTTCCTCATCTAACATCAAGTTGGTTTGGTAGCCTCCTCAACCACCACCTCTGGTACCACCTCTCCTTCCTCCCCAGCCCCAACCCCTGTCTACAAATCGTCCTCTGCCACCAAAATCTCCCTCCTAGGGTAACTTAGGGAAAGGCTGCATCAGGTGATATATCTATCCAAGTAGCTACAAGTCTCTCCCTATGAAATTGTCGCATGTGAGTTCTTAATAGCTAAAGCTTTGGTGCCCAAAGTAGGATCCGAGTGTAGCTTCATCGGACTATGCTTCTGTATCATGGCATCAATGGATTCATCTAGTGACGGGATGGTAGCCTGATATAGGAGGATTTATCTCCTTGAGTAAAAGGTTTGGTTTAGTCCCCTTAGGAACTTCATAGTCTTCTTTATTTCATCGATCTCCCCCCTTTTGCACTCCGTGTAGACATAGACAAAAAGTGATGCATCTCTACCCACAATCGCCCCAGACAGATGGCATACTCCTAAATTGACCTATCTCCTTGTACCTCTGCATCAATCTCTAGTTCAAGCTAGAATACTCTCATTTGGTTCTTAATCCCGGAGAAGGTCTTCTTCAATTTTTTCCCATATGTCACTTATCAATTTAATATCATCCACAGACGAAGCAATTGTGGGAGTTATGGAGTTGAGTAACCAGACTCGCTTTCTCATCTTCCATCACAAATTCCTCTAGTTTCTTTCCGACTAAATGGCCTCAATCTATCGTGACCAGCTAAGGTATGTAATCTATCTATCAAGTTTTATATCTATATGTGAAAGATAAAGCTGGAACTGAGTCTGAGTAACAACAGCATCAGCGGTCGAAGTTGAGGAGGGACTTATTCCCTACATGATCCCATGTATGAGCCTCAGCACCTCTAGATCAAGCCCCACCAAAACCTTGAATCTTTTTCCCGCCTCCTCCTCCTCCTTTACTTCCATTTCTCACAAATAACTACTCCACAATTCAACAAATCAAGTAGTCTCCAATCCATACATCACCAACATCAACACCACAACATCAACATCCACGGCAAATTAACAATCCAATACCTCAACGTACCCACAATGCACAACACATCAACAATATCTCAACACGCCTAATTGGATACCAAGTTTAGGCGATCATCATTCACCACTAATTCACCACCAATAATAACTTAAACAATTGAAAAATCATTAACTCCTTGAAGCCGGCATGACAAATTTATTTATTTTTTTATATATATTTTTTTATCCTCTTTCGTTTTTTCCACCAGTCACGGTCATCGGCGTGTGAGATCACATACCAGAAGTAGGCAGGCATGCGGTGCCATTGTTGCAACATATCCTAACCGCACACCGTCGAGGTGGTGGCATAGGTGTCTAGCAACTAAAGTCTTAGTCGAGAAACAAAAGAAAAGAATGGCTTCTTCAAATTCACGCTCAATGTACCTCCACGGGTTAGGGTGAAGTAAATCTAAGTACGAGTTACAAGATGATCAGATCTTTGAACATGGTTGATGAAGATGTTTGAGGTGTTCGAGACCCAAGATGCATTTGGAGGGTAGCATGGCTAATCCAAAAGAGTCCTAATTATTGAAGGAACCCTAACCCCGGAGGGAGTTCTAACTCGACAAGGAATCCTATTCCAACAAGGAGTCCTAACCCCGGAAGGAATCCTAACTCGACAATGAGTTCTAACTCGATAAGGAATCCCACTTCAATAAGGAGTACTAATCCACCAAGGGGTCCTAACCCCGGAAGGAGTCCTAGCTCGACAAGGAATCCCATTTCAATAAGGAGTCATAATCCACCAAGGAGTCCTAATCTAATAAGGAGTCCTAGATGAGCAAGGAGTCTGAACTTGATGATCCAAGAAGCTTGGCCTAGATGAGACCACGACCCATTCATGCTTATTGGGCCCCATGGACTACCTGAAATGGCTCGGCCCATTACCAAAATCCAAGTCATGGCCCCCAAGAAGCAAGTCCAAATAAATAGTGCACATTTTTGGTGGTTTGTGGAGTCCAAGGACAAGTGAAAACAAGACAAAGTCCAAGGATTCAATGGATAAGGAAGTTTCTCCCCAAAAATTATCCAAAAAGATTCCTTCCTTATCCAAAGACACTATTTCCTTATCCAAATCTTTAGATTAGGTTCTTGCTTTATTAGTCTTTATCTACACTAGATTTGTTCTTATCTAAACTAGATTTGTTCCTATCTAAACTTGGTTCTTTCCTATCAACTAGCAAACATTTTTGAGGTTATTAGGACACTTAGGATTTATCCTCTACTCCTATATAAGGAGGACGAAAGCCCCATCAACAAGTTTTCAAAAGTTTTACGTTTTTACGTATTGTGAGATTGCATTCTCTTTTGGTTTTAAACCATCTTCGACTTATCTTTTCTTTTCAAGTTAAGTGACGTCGTTTTAAAGAACTTATCCTTAATTCTTGATTGATAAATTGGTTATCTTCAGGGGTTATTTGGTGGCATTCTTGATTACAATTTTCATGACTTCTCGTTGGTTGACACAAGTTGTCTTAAGGCAAAAGCACAACAAATTCGTCATTTTTCAGATATTGTTTTTGAATCTTGAATTGGTGTGGGGTTTTGCCACAAGTTCGGCAATGATTCATATCAACCTGTCCCCAAGGATATGCAAGCTACAAAATTCAGGTAAAGATAAAGGCTCTCAAAGCTAGCATTAAGGAGTGGAATAGAAACAACCATAGCATTCTGTCAGCCAGAAGGAAATACTTACTGGGAATACTCGCAGATTCTGAAAAAAATGATGGAAAATTGCCCTAACACACTAGATGAATCAGCCCTTTAAGAAATCAGCCAACTGAGAGATGAGCTAACAAAAATCACATCAGCTCTGGATGCCTCAAGTTGCCAGAAATCTAGAACTAGATGGCTGCAACAAGGGGACTGCAATAGTGCCTATTTCCACCGTATGGTGATCAACAACAGAAGAATGAACACAATCCTAGGTGTATGGAATGAGGGAAAGTGGATTTAGAACACAGGAAAACATTGAACTCTACCCAAAAATTTCTCAAGGCATAAAATCTAAATTGTGGCACATTGAGAACGAGAGCAGCAGCTCCGAAGATGAAAATGAACCGGCAAACACAATCGAAGAAAACAATAAGCAAATAACCGAAGGGATAAACTTAAAAACAATCGAGGATAGTCTCCTTAGCCAAGACATCAAAAGCTTCAAACAATACAGTACCCGATCCAGAACTAAAAAGAAATAATGAGTAAATCACTCTTCTGGAATGCCAGAGGTATAGGAAATGTAGCAACGATTAAAAGGATAAAGAATCTAATCAAATTGCACAAGTTGGAAATCATAGTAATATTAGAACCTAAGGTGGAAAACCAAAAAATCAAAACAATCCAAAACAAATTAAAAATGGCAGGAGGTATATCAAATCGTGCAAACAACATATGGATCACCTGGAAAGAACATATAAATTGCACAGGTTTCATAGACACAGAACAACTACTAGTAGTTAAAGCAAGCAACAAAAAAACCAACCAAAGCTGTTACTTAGGATGTGTACACGCTAAATGCACTAGAACAGAAAGAAGAATCTTGTGGGATGACATCAAATACCTAAACACAAATGTGGTAGAGCCAATTCTAATAGGAGGAGATTTTAATGTGGCTCTAACTCAATCAGAAAAAATAGGGGGGCGACCCATAGATATAAATTCCGCCAGAGAGTTTTCAGAAACCATAGAGGAATGCAGATTAACCGATGTAGGTTTCAAAGGTAGTCGTTTCACCTGGTGTAACAATAGATCGGGACAAGCAAGAATATATAAAAGATTGGATAGAATTTTGATATCAGAAAAATGGCTCCTACAAGCCCCAACAATCGAAGTAACCCACCTACATAGAGGACTATCTGATCATGCCCCGCTACTCCTTGAATTAACAGAATCAGAACCAAAGCAACCGACACGATTCCAATTTCAACAATTCTGGATCAAACATCATGATTTTATCCCAACAATTCAAGAATCTTGGAATGCCCCGACAGACTCCCATAATGCCCTGGTAGCTTTTGGAATCAAACTCAAAAGACTACGGGACACTCTCCGAAAATGGAACAAACACACATATGGAAATATTCTGGATAACATAAAAACATCAGAAGCCAACATGATAAAACTCCAACAAAACTACGAAATATCCGGATCTGACCTTGATAGAAGTGCTTGGCATCACGCCCAAGCGGTCTACAGGAAAGATCTACATGCCGAAGAAACCCTATGGAGACAAAAATCCAGAATAAAATGGCTCAAGGAAGGCGACAAAAACACCTCTTTTTTTCACAGAACAGTCAAAACAAGAAGAATAAAAACTTACCTTTCCAAACTCAAAAATGATGAAAATGAAACGGTAGGGAAAGAGGAGATCCCTGACTTATTTATAAAATACTTCACCAAACAGCTCACAGGAGAGGAAATAATACACCAGCCAATGCTACTTGGAAAAATCCCACATATAATAACAGACAATATAAATCAAATGCTGGTGAGATGGCCCGACCTAGAGGAGATCAAAAAGACAGTCAGCTCGATGGATAGCGACAGTGCACCCGGGCCAGATGGGTTC